>LPNX011143368.1:39717-150027 GCA_001517045.1 Pseudotsuga menziesii
AGGCACTGCACTTACAGTCACCAACATGATAGGAGACACCTACTATCATCTGTGAAATGGCACAGCACTTACATCCATCTAGGCGGGAACACATCCTGCTCACAATGATGGAAGGGCATGCACTCAAATATGATCATGAGGGAACACATCCCAGCAATCATTTCAGAATGGCCCCCAGTCCTCCTCGACTGAGCTACCTGGTAACTGACCAAGTGCCTCCATTCTCCTAGAGAATGGCAGTCTCCCTTACATCCGACCTACTCGTCAGAATGGCCAACACTCACATCTGGCATGGAAGGAACTTAATCCTTTAGCCATGAACAGAATGGTTCATCCCTTACATCTGATCAAGTGGGAACACATCCCTATATCACATCAGAATGGCTACTCATCTTTTACACTGAGTCTTCCTGGTAACTGACCAGATGCCTCCATTCCTAGAATGGCAATTTCCCTTACATCTGTCCTACTTGACAGAATGGCCATCACTCATATTTGACATGGAAGGGAGCAACCCTCTCACCATGACAGAATGGTTCAGCCCTTACATCTGACCATGGAAGGAACCAATCCTCTCACCATGTCAGAATGGCTATGGGTCTCATCACTTTCTTTGGGAGGAAGCCTCGATCTGGAGAACACCAAGTCTCTCTCTGAAGTACTCAAACTTTAGCCTAGCTAATGGCTTCGTCAATACATCAGCTATCTGTTCCTCTGTCACAACATACAGGAGCTTCACTGCTCCTCTCTGCACCATATCCCTGATATAGTGATACTTGATCTCGATATGCTTCGACCTGTCATGGAACACTGGATTCTCTGACAACTTCACGTAACTCTGGTTGTCACAATGTATACAAGTAGCATCTAACTGGAGATCAAATATATCAGACAGTATCTTCTGCAACCATACTGCCTCACAACTAGCTGAACAAGCTGTGACATACTCTGCTTTAGCTGTACTCAGTGCCACACAGGATTGCTTCCTGCTAAACCAAGAGATCACACCTGATCCCATACTGAAGCAACATCCTGAAGTACTCTTCCGGTCGATGGCACTGCCTGCCCAATCTGAATCAACATAACCCTCTAGGTTAATCTTTTGATTCGCATCGTACTTGAGCCCATAATCAGCTGTACCCCTGCATGCTTTGCAACCATCAGGTGAACATGTCTCAAGTGTCTTCACAGCAAAGCAAATATCTAGTCTTGGGTACATCAAGGACCCAATCATCTAACGATACATCGTAGTATCAACCGACTCTGATGAAGCATCACTTAATAGCTTCATGTTCGGTGCCATAGGTGTGGCCATAGCCTTGCAGTCCATCATCCCAAACCTCTGCAGGATCTCTACTGCATACTTCCCTTGTCTAAGGAAGATTCCATCCACACTCTGCCACACCTCCATGCCTAGAACAATAGTGCATCGACACATAACAGGAGCATCACTGGTCTTCCGTCTTCAACCTTGAAGCAAAGGTTGGAATCCGCTTTACTCTCAGTAAAGCCTAGAGTCTTCAGTAATCTTCCCATCCTGTCTTACCATGTCGAATCTTAGATCTTCTGTAGTCACTCCCTCTGAAGCGAAGCATCATACTCCCTCTGTCTTCTATGCTCTATGCACTGAAAACATTTTGTACCGGAGTGACAAGTAGCTTCCTATGCTACTAATATTCTATGTGACCATCTAGTGTATAGGTTTGCATCTTCAACCTTGTAGCAAGGGTTAATATCTTCATCAAACTCTTACTGGCTACAAATGTCTCTTCATAGTCTAGGCCTTCCTTTCGTGAGAAGCCTCATGCTACGAATCTTGCTTTGTATCCCACGATGTTTCCATCTACTGCATGATGGAACTATGAACTTCTCTTCAGGTCTCGATAATACACCCTGACATCATTCTTCTTGAACTGGTCTTCCATTTCTTCTTAGTTACTTCTTCATGGTTGGAAGGTTTTGCATCAATGATGTCACTGCATTTATCATATTATTCTTTGTCTTGAAATGTCGTCACTTGTTCTTCAGAACAAGTCTTCATTCTTCTTTGCTTGTAGGCGATTATGTATGCGGTCTTTCCTACAAGTCAAATGCAATTGTATGGTTAGAAACATTTCATAAGGAATATTTATACTGGCAAACACTTATGCATAAATATATGATCATGCAACTACTTTAGCCAATACAACATTCATCCATATCTCACTAAAACTTTCTAGATGCCTTCCATCTCTACCAGGACAACATTGAGATTGTGCACTAATCCAATATGTCAGCAAAGAGGTTTCATTCTAGATAAGTAGCAATGGAGAGTTGTATAGCACCATGAGCTACTTACCCATCACATGCATATTAGTAGTATACTGTCGTTAATGCAAACATCCTATCATGAATAATACATCAACTGAATATAAACAAATGCATAATAAAATAATATCATGAAATGACAATTGAATACTTATCTTTATTTGTTTCATGGGTATACTCCTTCTTGAGTCTTCAGCTTCATCGTCTTCTTCATTCATGATAGCATCATTTCTTATCCAAATGCTGAGGTGGATAAGAAGTTCTTCAAGAGTTGAGATCTTCATATTCCTCATTGATTGAGGGATCTTCTTTGGATGGTAAGAGCTTGATCTTTAGTTGCTCCCATCTTCTCTTCTCGAGCTTCTTCTTCTTGTGAGTTCTCTGAAAGTAATCACTTCCTTCTGGCAAACATTCCTCATATGAATGAATCCTATGATCCTGGGAGGCCATTCAAGGTGGCCATCACCACTTCTACATTCTTCACTTCTTCTTTTACCGCTTCAAGTTGTTCTTGATTTGAGGGACTCTTATGACTGCATGGTCTCTGCATTCTGAATCTTCACATTCTTCAACTGGTTTATTTAGGTCATATTTTGATTTTTGTTCTTCCCTTCAAATAGCTTGAAATTCTGGAAGACCTTCAACAACTTTGCTTGCAATAGGTAGTGCTCTGTAATGCACATGTGCAAGAATTCTATGCCAAAGCTCATTTGGCTCTACTATGTCATGGATCAAGGCTTGTTCTAGATGGCCCTTCAATTTGAACAAGCCTCCTTCTTGTTCTCCAATCACTACCACATCATCGATAGTATTTCCTTTTGGCCACATGATGACTTTACCATCTATGAATGCAACCCGCATTCCTTTTGCATCAGTGCTGAAATGGAGAGAAGGTTCTTCTTGAGTCCTGGAACAAACAATACTTCTTTCATTGTTAGAGACTTACCAGAGTCTAGCTTGTATGAAGATTCCCCACTACCTTTTATTGGATATTGGTAGTCATCTCCTAGTTTCACCTTGTGAGGTGATTCATGCTCTAATAATCTTACAAAGGATTCCTAGAATCCCATCATATGTTTGTAAGCCCCACTGACTATAAGCCAATCATCACTTCCATGAGTAATGTTACCTATGAGGGCTGATATCAGAACATATTCATCCTCACTTGAAGAATCTTCACTTTCATATCTGGATCTCTTTCTGGATGGTTCATCATCCTCTGCAACATGAGCATGATGTCTTCTTTGGCCTTGACCCAGTTCTTTCTTGTGAAAGGCTTCTAACCTCATCTCCCTCTGAAACTGGAACCTCTATACTCATGTAGGTGTCCAATCCATTTTCTTTAGAGAGATCATATACTTCCAGGATTGTAAGTTGTCAACTTCCGCAAGCTTGTCACCAAGCTGATGTGATATATCATATTGAAATGAGAACCTCAAATGGAAATAGCAAAGGATTAGATCTTACTGATTTGAGGTGTCCGTCCTTGTCCCGGAGTTCGCTGATCTAGGGTTTGTCGCAGAAACCCTAATTTTCAAAACTTGGAATATTTCAGATATGATTGGACAAAGAGATAGATCTCTTCAAATGAAGTTGTCTAATGTACTCCTTTTCTGAAAACAGTGGAGGGAAGGTCCCGGAACAGGAAGCCCTAATTTTCTGATTTCTTTTGCAGAAATTCTTGTTACTGTTTCTGCGATATATCCAAAATTACTAATCTTCTGTGTCTGAAATTTCTCACTGAGGTAACCTCGCATGTCCCTGATCTAAAATTGCAGGTTTCATCAGAATTGGTTTCATCATATGGGATTTATGATCCTTATCCCAAGGTGACCTGTTACAGGACTGTTCAGAACAGCGAAGTTGTACGGCATGCCACGTGTCACTGGTTCATCTTCTAAGTCTGATATTTGTACTAACAAAATTAAAGTCCGTGCCCTTTCTGCAACATCTTCAGAAATTCCATTTGGACCTCTGTAGCCCATGATATTGCAATTCTCCCCAGGTGTCCTTTTTATGGATTATTTCTAGAAGAGGCTGGAACCCTAACTTTGAGAGATCTTATCTCCCAGAATATAGCGAATATGAGGCTTCATTTTGGAGACAATGTTCTTCAAGATTTTATATTCGGCCGCTGAAATTTTCAGCTTCTGAGACTTCACCAATCTCGGAATAAAGCGACTGTACCAAAACTTAGCAGTTTTAGTATTTAGGGTTTCTCCTAGCTCAGGGTCAAACTAGGGTTTGACTTTCCCAGAGTTTCACCCAACCAAATTTCTTGATCCAGGTCTCTAAAATTCGGTTTTGATGAGGAGAAAAATCCTATTCTAGTCTCACTCAAAAATTGCTCTTCTGTAGAAATCCCTAATTTCCACATCGAAACTGAAAATGCTTGAAATTGAATTCCGCATCGACAGAAAGATGGACCCTTCAATGGAGAGTCATCCTAGCATACTTTTGCTGAAAATATGTGAAGGAAGATCCACACAATAGGAAGCCCTAGTTCCTGTAGCTGCACAATGTCTTCTTCTCAGGTTAGCTCTGATACCATGTTAGTTTTTTCAACATTTAAGCTAGCATTATGATCTTAGGATCTTTTCACTGAGAGAATAACAGGCACAGCAATAAAACACAAGCACATCACAAGAGACAAGAGACACAAAGAGTTTTCCTTGGGGAAACCATAAAGGAGAAAACCCCGCAGCTTCCTCTCAGATAAAATCAACACCAAAACAGTAAGAGATCTCCCAAAATAGTAGTAGTCTTCTGTCTTCTGTCTAGTCCCAAAATTTCCTTCTCCAGTAGTGCGCCACACTTGGGAGAGCAAGTGATGTATTTCAAAAGTGATAAATAGAGAGACTCTCACTCTCTATTTATATTCATCCGTTCACTTGAATTGCCTTTTCACACGTAGGCTCAACCTAATAATTACTACTCGAGCCTACACCTTAATTAGTGTATAATAACTCAAGTGCCCCGAAACTATGGGGACTTACCTAATGACTTGATATGACTTGTTTACATTATTAATATTCCCGATCGGAACATTGGGGCATGACCACATGACTCAAATACATAATAGAAACATCCCAGAATAAGCATCGGGTTACAATACATAAGATACATAGAGGAATACATTCCGAAGTTACATATACATCAACAGAGGGGTGCAATTGAAGATCAAGATATCGCCATCCAAAAGAAGATCCCTCAATCAATGAGGAATATGAAGAACTCAACTATTGAAGAACTTCTTATCCACCTTATCTTTTGGATAAGAAACGATGCTATTATGGATGAAGAAGACGATGAAGTTGAAGGCTCAAGAAGGAGTGTACCCTCAAAAGAAATAAAGATTAGTATTCAATTGTCATTTCATTATATTATTTTGTTATGCATTTGTTTATATTCAGTTATTGTATTATGCATGATAGGATGTTTGCATTAATACTACTAATATGCATGTGATGGGTAAGTAGCTCATGGGGCTATACAAATTATGCATTGCTACTTATCTAGAATGAAACCTCTTTGCTGACATATTGGATTAGTGCACAATCTCAATGTTGTCCTGATAGAGATGGAAGGAATCTAGAAAGTTTCAATGAGATATGGATGAATGTTGTATTGGCTAAAGTAGCTGCATGATCATATATTTATGCATAAGTGTTTGCCAGTATAAATATTCCTTATGAAATGTTTCTAACCATACAATTGCATTTGACTTGTAGGAAAGATCGCATACATAATCGCCTACAAGCAAAGAAGAATGAAGACTTGTTTCGAAGAACAAGTGACGACAATTGAAAGACAAAGAATAATATGATGAGTGCAGTGACATCATTGATGCAGAACCTTCCAGCCACCAAGAAGAAAGGGAAGAGTAGTTCAAGAATAATGATGTTTGGGCATAGTATCGAGACCTGAAGAGAAGTTCATAGTTCCATCATGCAGTACATGGAAACATCATGGGATACAAAGCAAGATTTGTAGCATGAGGCTTCTCATGAAGAGAAGGCATAGTCTACAAAGAAACATTTACAGCTAATAGAAGTGAAGTCACATGACATGCATAATCATGTGTGCAAATGAAAGAAGGCCTTGTACGAGTTCAGAAGACACCCATGGGATAACACATACATGATGAGCTTGATGAATATCTTAACCTTTGCTACAAGGTTGATAGAGGATGACAAGCTCACAGATGGGTGCAAGATGAACTTTTGAAGAAGTTCAAGATAGAGGATCTTAGTATCCAGTGATCCTAAATGGATACTACTTGTCACTCCAGTACAGAATGTTTTAGTGCATAGAGTACGGAAGACAGAGGGAGTATGATGCTCCGCCTTAGAGGGAGCGATTGCAGAAGATCCTGAGGTTCGACATGGTACGACAGGATGGGTATATTACTGATGATTCTAGGCTTTACTGAGAGTGAAGCGGATTCCAACCTTTGATCCAAGGTTGAAGGTGGAAGACCAGTGATGCTCCTGTTATGTGTCGATGCACTACTATTCTAGGTATGGAGGTGTGGCAGAGTACAGATGGGATCTTCCTTGGACAAGGGAAGTATGCAGTAGAGATCCTAAAGAGCTTCAGGATGATGGACTGCAAGGCGATGGCCACACCTATGGCATCGAACCTGAAGCTATTGAGTGATGCTTCGTCAAGAGTCGGTTGATGCTACGTTGTATCGTCAGATAATTGGGTCATTGATGTACCTGACGAACACGAGACCAGACATTTTCTTTGCTGTGAACACCTTGATCCAGTACTTGACAGATCCGAGGAGTGTTCACTTGACAGCTGCAAAGCATATTCTGAGGTACCTGAAGGGTACAATTGATTATGGGCTCAAGTAAGATGCGAATCAGAAGATTAACCTGGAAGGTTATGTTGATTCAGATTGGGTAGGAAGTGCCATCAGCAGGAAGAGTACTTCAGGATGTTGCTTCAGTATGGGATCAGGTGTGATCTCTTGGTTTAGCAGAAAGCAATCTTGTGTGGCATTGAGTATAGCTGAAACAGAGTATGTCGCAGCTTGTTCAGCTAGTTGTGAGGTAGTATGGCTGCGGAAGCTACTGTTTGATATATTTGATCTCCAGTTAGATGCTACTTGTATACATTGTGACAACCAGAGTTGCGTGAAGTTGTCAGAGAATCCAGTGTTTCATGACAAGTTGAAGCATATCGAGATCAAGTATCACTATATCAGGGATATGGTGCAGAGAGGAGCAGTGAAGCTCCTGTATGTTGCGACGGAGGAACAGATAACTGATGTATTGACGAAGCCATTGGCTAGGCTGAAGTTTGAGTACTTCAGAGAGAGACTTGGTGTTCTCCAGATCGAGGATTCCTCCCAGAGAAAGTGATGAGACCCATAGCCATTCTGACATGGTGAGAGTATTGGTTCCTTCCATGGTCAGATGTAAGGGCTGAGCCATTATGTCATGGTGAGAGGATTGGTTCCTTCCATGTCAGATATGAGTGCTGAGATCCATAGCCATTCTGATGAGTAGGTCAGATATAAGGGCTGAGCCATTCTAACATGGTGGTAGGGTTGCTCCCTTCCATGTCAGATATGAGTGCTGAGATCCATAGCCATTCTGATGAGTAGGTCAGATATAAGGGCTGAGCCATTCTAACATGGTGGTAGGGTTGCTCCCTTCCATGTCAGATATGAGTGCTGAGATCCATAGCCATTCTGATGAGTAGGTCAGATATAAGGGCTGAGCCATTCTAACATGGTGGTAGGGTTGCTCCCTTCCATGTCAGATATGAGTGCTGAGATCCATAGCCATTCTGATGAGTAGGTCAGATATAAGGGCTGAGCCATTCTAACATGGTGGTAGGGTTGCTCCCTTCCATGTCAGATATGAGTGCTGAGATCCATAGCCATTCTGATGAGTAGGTCAGATATAAGGGCTGAGCCATTCTAACATGGTGGTAGGGTTGCTCCCTTCCATGTCAGATATGAGTGCTGAGATCCATAGCCATTCTGATGAGTAGGTCAGATATAAGGGCTGAGCCATTCTAACATGGTGGTAGGGTTGCTCCCTTCCATGTCAGATATGAGTGCTGAGATCCATAGCCATTCTGATGAGTAGGTCAGATATAAGGGCTGAGCCATTCTAACATGGTGGTAGGGTTGCTCCCTTCCATGTCAGATATGAGTGCTGAGATCCATAGCCATTCTGATGAGTAGGTCAGATATAAGGGCTGAGCCATTCTAACATGGTGGTAGGGTTGCTCCCTTCCATGTCAGATATGAGTGCTGAGATCCATAGCCATTCTGATGAGTAGGTCAGATATAAGGGCTGAGCCATTCTAACATGGTGGTAGGGTTGCTCCCTTCCATGTCAGATATGAGTGCTGAGATCCATAGCCATTCTGATGAGTAGGTCAGATATAAGGGCTGAGCCATTCTAACATGGTGGTAGGGTTGCTCCCTTCCATGTCAGATATGAGTGCTGAGATCCATAGCCATTCTGATGAGTAGGTCAGATATAAGGGCTGAGCCATTCTAACATGGTGGTAGGGTTGCTCCCTTCCATGTCAGATATGAGTGCTGAGATCCATAGCCATTCTGATGAGTAGGTCAGATATAAGGGCTGAGCCATTCTAACATGGTGGTAGGGTTGCTCCCTTCCATGTCAGATATGAGTGCTGAGATCCATAGCCATTCTGATGAGTAGGTCAGATATAAGGGCTGAGCCATTCTAACATGGTGGTAGGGTTGCTCCCTTCCATGTCAGATATGAGTGCTGAGATCCATAGCCATTCTGATGAGTAGGTCAGATATAAGGGCTGAGCCATTCTAACATGGTGGTAGGGTTGCTCCCTTCCATGTCAGATATGAGTGCTGAGATCCATAGCCATTCTGATGAGTAGGTCAGATATAAGGGCTGAGCCATTCTAACATGGTGGTAGGGTTGCTCCCTTCCATGTCAGATATGAGTGCTGGCCATTCTGTCGAGCAGGACAGATGTAAGAGCAATTGCCATTCTAGAAATGGAGGCACCTGGTCAGTTACCAGGAACACTCAGTGTAAGAACTGAGTATCCATTCTCATGTGATATAGGGATGTGTTCCCACTTGATCAGATGTAAGGGATGAACCATTCTGTTCATGGCTAAAGGATTAAGTTCCTTCCATGCCAGATGTGAGTGTTGGCCATTCCGACGAGTAGGTCGGATGTAAGGGAAACTGCCATTCTCTAGGAGAATGGAGGCTCCTGGTCAGTTACCAGGTAGCTCAGTCGAGGAGGACTGGGGGCCATTCTGATATGATTGTTGGGATGTGTTCCCCTCATGATCAGATATGAGTGCATGCCCTTCCATCATTGTGAGCAGGATGTGTTCCCGCCTGGATGGATTTAAGTGCTGAGCCTTGTCACAGATGATAGTAGGTGTGTCCTATCATGCTGGTGACTGTAAGTGCTGTTCCATTTCACAGATGATAGTAGGTGTGTCCTATCATGCTGGTGATTGTAAGTGCAGTTCCTTTTCACAGATGGTAGTAGGTGTGTCCTACCATGCTAGTGATTGTAAGTGCAGAGCCTTTTCACAGATGGTAGTAGGTGTGTCCTACCATGATGGTGATTTTAAGTGCTGAGCCTTTCCACAGATGGTAGTAGGTGTGTCCTACCATGCTGGTGGATGTGAGCGCTGTGGCTTTCCACAGATGATAGTAGGTGTGTCCTATCATGCTGGTGGTTGTAAGTGCTGAGCCATTTCACAGATGATAGTAGGTGTGTCCTATCATGCTGGTGAATGTGAGTGCTGGGCCCTTCTGATGGGATTGTAGTTTACTACATGATCAGATGTGAGTGCTGGGCATGCCTTTCTGATGAGCAGGTCAGATATAAGTGCTGGGCGAAGACCCACATGAGGGTAGGCCTATAACCAACATGAAAAAGGGCTGGCTCTATAGAACTTCCTATGACAAGAAGAATCATGAGATAGCACCAGTGTTGATCCAGATCGAGTGATGATCCAGATCCAGTAATGATGATCCAGCAGTAATGATCCAGATCGAGTGATGATTCAGATCCAGTCCAGTGATGATGATCCAGATCTAGTGATGATGTTCGATGATGATCCATATCGAGAGATGATCCAGATCCGATGATGACTTGAAGATGAATATGACTTGAAGACGAAGATGACTTGAAGATGAGATGATCCAGTTGATACAGAGAAGAAGACCAGTGCTGAAAATTGTGTTGAAAGAATACCTTCCTAGTTAAGAGGGAGTGTTGATGTATATGTAACTTCGGAATGTATTCTTCTATGTATCTTATGTATTGTAACCCGATGTTTATTCCGGGATGTCTCTATTATGTATTTGAGTCATGTGGTCATGCCCCCATGTTCCAATCGGGAGGATTAATAATGTAATCAAGTCATATCAAGTCATTAGGTAAGTCCCCACAATTTCGGGGCACTTGAGTTATTATACACTAATTAAGGTGTAGGCTCGAGTAGTAATTATTAGGTTGAGCCTACGTGTGAAAAGGCAATTCAAGTGAATGGATGAATATAAATAGAGAGTGAGAGTCTCTCTATTTATCACTTGTGAAATACATCACTTGCTCTCCCAAGTGTGGTGCACTACTGGAGAAGGAAATTTTGGGACTAGACAGAAGACAGAAGACTACTGCTGTTTTGGGAGATCTCTTACTATTTTGGTGTTGATTCTATCTTAGAGGAAGTTGTGGGGTTTTCTCCTTTATGGTTTCCACGAGGAAAACTCTTTGTGTCTCTTGTCTCTTGTGATGTGCTTGTGTTTTATTGCTGTGCTTGTTATTCTCTTAGTGAAAAGATCCTAAGATCATAATGCTAGCTTAAATGTGTTGAAAAACTAACACACTTGGCCTAATTGGGGCACATGTTCTAGTTACTAAAGTGTGGGGAACACTAATTGAGGCCAACTACCACCGATTTCACTTGCATGCATCAGTTTAGGAGCCTACTAAATCAATTCCTACAATTTAGGAGCCACTGGGAGTGTCGACACCAACCTTCAGTAGTTGAGTTCAGTTAGTGACTAGTCAAGCTGAGTTAGGAGTCAGTTACATTTAGTTATAATCCTCTACATTCAGTTAGCGCTAGGTTTGTATGGATGCATGTAGGAGAGGCGCATTTCTCACCTACCACAGTCAGTTAGCCTCAGTAACCACTGAAGTAGACACTTGAGTTGTGTTTTAGAAATCCGACTAACTTCGGTAATGGTTTAGACAAGGTCAATTAACTATTGAATCCTCCGACAATGATTTAGACAAGATCTTAGTTACCTATATTGAAGTAGAGTCTAATCAATTTGAATTTCCTCACGTGGATTTGAATTACATGTGGATATTTAAGCCATTGTACTTCATTGTAATTATTATCTATTTACCTTTTTTTTATTAATGAAAGCATTCACAGTTGTAGCCATTTTTGCACTGTTTCATTCTTCAATTACTGAGTAAATTATGTGATCTATATTGTGAGTTGTGTGTTTGTCCATAGATCTATGTGCTCAATTTAATATGGTATTACATCCTTGGTAAACAAGGAAATTCTCCTCCTCAGATCTCCTATTGGATCTTTTTTGAGCTAAATTGCTTCTTCCATCTTTGCACTAGAAGCATAAGGTTTGCCATTTAATACCCCAAGTTAAGGAATTGTTGATAAAGCTTGCTTGATGAACTATGTTGGGTGTGATGAAAACCTGAAATGTGCAGGTTGTCGACCTTACGATGCCCCTTTTATGTTTTTTCAAGTACAACTTAGAATGGCTTCATCATTTCTAGATTCATCAGTTCCTCTTCTCACCCTATTCACAAACTAGTCAGAATGGAAGATGAAGATGATTGCATCTCTGAAGAGAGAAGATATGTAATAACCCAAAAATTTGTAAAAATTTAAATTTTTTCAAGTGACATAAAATGTCTAAAGTCCCAGCTAAGTACCTGCTAAAGGTTAGTGGAAAATGAAATAGTTTAAAAAAAGAACATGAGATCGCTTCTTTATAAGAACCTATAAACTAAAAGGTGTAATCTTAAAAACTTGTGTTAGAGCTGTTAATGACTTAGCAACTATAAGTCTATCATAATTATAAAAAGACTTGCATTTTGCTATTGCAAGATATACTGATGTTTATCTTTTTTCAAGTAGGGAAAGAAATTCTTGTGTGTGAACAGGGCTTACTTATCTTTCAGCTAATTCAATTGGACTGCTAGTTCCTTACAGGTTTAGCAGGTAAGCGTATGATCCAGTAGGGTGTTATTTAATTTCAAGTCGAGAAGATACTTCCCTAGCAGGAATAAGATGCTAGTCTTAGAAAAAGTTTTAATATGCTGCTTGTCTTCAAGGAGGTAAAGTTAATATTTTTCTGTCGTTACAACTCCATAATAAACGTATAACAAACTGCATCAGCATAGTTATAAAATGCTTTCCAGATACTATGCCGAAGGAAAATCAAATTACTGTTTGGTTTGAGTCCAAAAATACCATATACTTTTGTTGAAAGCAATTTTGATCTCGATTTTAACTAGGATGCATTTATAGTACTCCATCTTTTGCTTAGTTGAAGCATACATTGGATTCTAGTTTTGAGCATCATTAAAATGAATCATACACAAGAAGTACTTCGTAGTTCCTAAACCACCATCCTAGCCTATATATACTAGAAAAGAGTTACTCTAAAACTCCTACGACCTAGCATCGAAAGATGTATACCATTTTTACCTTATCCTAGGTTTTCCATTATATAATTTTCATTTTATATAAGGTTTTACTCCTTATTCTTTTTATATGTATCTTTTACTTCAAAAACTGAGTGTACTCTCAACTATGAGTAAGAATTCATGCAAGTTGATTAGTAGACTTTTGAAATATCTGTATACAAAGTCTTAGCATAGGAAGTTAACAAAAGAACCTATTTAAATTTGACATATCCTATGGGTTACTTCATATCTTAAGATTATGATTTATAACCTATGTATCACTAATCTCCATGGCAATAATGTATATTATTGGCAATCATAAAAAATGTATAGTTTATAATGATCGTTGGTTTGAATTTTTAAAACATTGTGTTGCAATGTTGACTATGGAACTTTACCCACGTTGGAGAAAATATTTCGAAGGACATGTGGGATGGTTTTATCCACACAAGGGTTGAATTATAACTCCAAAACCCTACTCATTTGTTTTGCAGAGCGAGGGTTTCTCCATCTTGTTGGCCGAGGTGAGAGCTCACGGCCATTGGAGACCTGTAACCACCTTCAAGATTGACCGCTTGCTTCCATATCCAATGCTTTGACTATCTTGAGAGAGATTGTGAGGGGCTTCTTGGTCTTTTAAAGATTATTTTGGTATACAAAGAAAGTAGAAACTGTTTTTTCTTAAGGTTTCGTGGACTGTATTTTTCTTGAGCCTGCAAGATGATTGACAGAGCTTGTATAGGATTCATTCTTTATTTCGGTTGAGTTGTTTGCTCATTTCTTTCTAGGTTGTGACTTAGCATCTTCTTGTCTTCCAGCACGGTGCCAAAATCCTCTAAGGTGGTCATTTTACCTCAGCTTCATCCCGAAAGAGAAACTTAACAGTTCAATACTTACTCTCATTTCATTTTTAGGTTAGTTTTATAAAAAGGTTTTATAATTTTAAGTAAGCTTTGTAATCATAAAATGGTTTATAACTTGCATGTTCTTCTCCCAGCTCTGGAGGTGGAAACGAGCTTACTCCTTCAACGTTCCACTTGAGCATAAATTTGGTAAGCCCCGGTTACAAACGAGGATTTCTTCATGCAATTTGTTGTGGTGGTTGGAAGATAGGTTCTGTGTGGTTGGTTAAAGCATGGATTTGGTTTACAAGCTAGCTTGTTGTTTCTTGTTTACTTGAATTCTATAAGATTTCGAAACCCTTAGAGGGTACTTTGTGCAGGGAGGAAGAAGTCTATAGTAGCCGTGATAAAAAAATGGTTTTTATGTCTCTGCTTTTATGGCCTAAACAATGTAAAATTCTTTTGCTTCTTTTGATAGAGATCAGCTCTAAGCCCTACGAGGCTGTTGACCTCTGTCTGGTTAATTTTTAGTTTTTAAAAATGGATTTTTTAAGGAAAAGAAAGACTGTTAATCAGTTAAGACTTGTAAATGGATTAAGGGCTTTTACTTGTTAGTAATGTATGGTTACTGTTAGATATATATTATTTTGTTTTATCTAAGATTGGACATACCTGAGTCTGAACCTGAAATTCTAAAGGGAATAAGCCATTTCTTCCTAAATGATGTTGTTTTTAATAATTGTTATAGTATTATTTTTAATTATTATCATGTAATGACTTACAGTGCAATGTAATTATGAGAATTTTATTGTGTTAAGAGTACTATTATCACTCTATTTTGGCTCATAAGGGTTGATATTTAAATATACCCTACAGTTCAATAAAGAATAAATTTTACATGGCAATTTCTTAGCTCTGTTTTATTAATTTTCCTTCAATGATTTTTTTACAGTTGTTACTATTTTTATAAAGGAAAGGTTTAGGGTAATTACTAGGATTAAGTTTATCTTTCATGAAATTAGATAGCTACCTTGAGGTTATAGTAGAAACTTTTGTGTTAATACAGAGACAAATATTGTTTGGAAATAATTTATTATAAGAATTTACTGAAAGCTATCTAAATCTAAACCCTAAGTGGTGCTTTGTTTACTATTTAAGTGTATTTGTTTAACTGGGTCTATTGTTGTTAATGAATAATAGTATTAAAACAGTTCTATATGTAGTATGATTAATAAATATATTTATATACCTATGTTCAATTCTTTTCTGAAGTAAATACATTCAATAGATAAAGTATTTACTTTTTCTTTACAGAAAATAATCATAAGCAAACTATAGCAGAATTTAGTTACATTTTTCACTCAGGGTTAAATACGAATCATAATATCTACCTAAACACCCAGCTATACTAGAGTACTGCCAAGGCCATGTGTGCAAAAATATAGTATGGAATTCTATTTCTATTTATTTCCCATTTAGCATATTCACTACTATTTCTAACATAATCTGTCAATTACTAAGTCCATCAATACACAGTTACCCTTTTTTTCATAAACCCTAATAAAATAGTAACATGTCTGTATTTGAAAAACTAGTAAACATTTTACTGAATACAATAAATAAATATAATAACATGAAACGAATATAACCTATTAGTGATGAGGTGGCAACAGCTTAAGGAGGTTGTTCCTCCCAACCAAATCCTAAAGAACGCTTACACTGCACTTCCTCAGGACCCCCGAGCATGTTTCTTAGTCCTCCTGGTAGAGTACTGGGTGAAGGATGTATCCTTAAGACCTTTTGTCACCTGACTAGTCAAATTACCTCAGTAATCCAAATCTGCTCACAGTAGTAAAAACTTCAGCCTAATAGCTGCAATAAGTTTAATCTCAGTAGTTAACCCCTCAAACTCACTTCAGTAATCCCCTCCATCGAATTTCTCATGAGCAATTCATTCACCCTGAATGATCACCCCTCCAAATGAGCAGCCTCAGCTATCTTCAATGGGAAAATTTATAGAAATGTCTAGGTCTTCTGGGTCAGTTTTTACATAATGAGCCACCTACTCCAATTTTACTTTCTTGGGGAATCATAACCACAAATATAGGGAAGTTTCCACCTGCAATAGTTGGAAGTAGTTTGAGGATGCTGCCACTTGTCAGTGTACTCTCCACCCATTCTCTTCCACCAACTGACCAGTCAACACTCTTTTAACAGCTTCCCTAATCTGTTGTCTCATCTTTTATTTATTTATAAATAAAATATTCTGAATTACATTAATTATTCTTGACCCCACGTGTTCATCAATTACAAACTTAGCATAAAATATAACACAATGTTCCTCAAATAACATTAATTTTTTTTTGCAAATTGGGGCATGTGACATACCCAACCCCTTAATTTATAACATCCTCCTTGATGTTATTTATTCCTTGTCCTCAGAGTTTCCCTGAAATAGAATTGGATATGCATCCCGCATATGACTTTCCAATTCCAAGGTGGCTTCTTTTGAACTAAGGTGCTTCCATTGCACCTTCACTTGAAAAATGGTTCCATTTTGAAGAGATATCTCCCTCCATTCGAGGATACAATCTGGTTCCAGCAAAAAATCTCCTTTAGGTTCCACCTGCACATCATTCCAATTAATAACATGAGTAGCATCATGTACATATTTTTTTAATACAAAAATGTGAAAAACATTGTGAACTCTTAGATTTGGTGGTAGAGGTAATTGATATGCTACCTGTCCTATCCTCGACAGTATTTCAAAAGGACCAAAATATCAAGGTGATAGCTTAGCATTGCTACCCAGCCTCAAAGAACTCTTTTTGGGTCTCACCTTAATAAAAACATGTTCTCATAGCTGGAACTCCTTTGGAGTTCGTTTAAGGTCTGCTTGACTTTTCTGTCAATCTTGTGCAATTTTTGAATTACCTTGTACCTGTTTTACAATTAACTCCATCTCCTTCAATAATTCAGGTCCTAATACTAACCTGTCCACTGGATTACTCCAAGAGATGGGAGTATTGCATTTCCTTCCATACAGAATTTCAAAAGGACTATACCTAGTTGAAGCTTGATAATGATTATTGTAAGCAAACTCTACCAGGTGTAAATAATCTTCCCATTTACCTGGCTGCTCCTTTATGTACATTCTGATTAGATCCTCCAATACCTGATTTACTCTTTCAGTATGTCCATAAGTTTGAGGATGGAAAGAGATACTAAATTTTAATGTAGTATTTAATCCTTTAAACAAATATTTCCAAAATTACCTGTAAATTTAGGGTCTCGGTCTGAAATTATCAACTTCGGTATTCCATGCAACCGAAAAATTTGTTTTAAGAAAATATCAGCTATATTTGAAGCTTTATAAGTAGTTTTTACAGGTATAAAATGGGTTTCCTTACTCAATTTGTCAACCACTACCATTATTGAGTTATTTAAGTTCTGATTTCTAGGTAATCTTTAACAAAATCAAGGCTAATTATCTCCCATTTCCAACAAGGAATAGGCAATGGCTAAAGTAGCCCAACTGGATGCTGATGTTGAGTTTTTAGTTGTTGACATTCAAAGCATCTAGCAATATATTCTGCTAGTTCATTTTTCATGTTTGGCCAGAAATAATCCTTTCTTAGCATGGTTATAGTTTTCTGATAACTCGGATGCCCTAAATATGGAGTTTTATGAATTTCATTTAAAATTAACAGCTTAATCTTAGGTACATTAGGTATGTATAATCTATCTTTATACAGTAATAATCCTTTTTCATTCAAGTTGTACCCTTTACTTAGATTTTCTGTTAAATTCTCTTTTACTTTTGCTTGTAATTTTCGGTAATTTTCATCTTGTTCTATTCCAGCTTAAAGTTGTTCTTCCAAGTCTGTTGTATAAGTGCTGATGGCTACTGTAAAATTCAGCTTTGCATTTCTACTTAATGCATCAACAAGCTTATTCTCCTTTCCTTTAATGTGTTGAATTTCAAAATCGTATTAACTTAGAAAAGCTAGCCACCTAGCTTTCCTAGCATTCAAGTTAGGTTGATCTAACAGGTATTTCAATCCTTTATTATCTATCATTAATATAAAATTCCTTCCAATTAAATGATGATGCCACATCTTTAAGGTATGTATGACAACAAATAATTCTAAGTCATAGGTTGCATAATTTTTCTCATGAATCTTCAACTTCCCAGACTCATAAGCAATGAGGTGTCCTTCTTGAGTTAATCCTCCACCTAAGCCGTCATTGCATGTGTCAGTACATACTATAAAATATTTATTAGGGTCAACAATTATTAGAATTGGTGCAGTGGTTAATAATGCTTTTAACTTTTTAAAACTATCTTCACACTTCTGATTCCAATCAAATTTCTTCCCCTTTTTCTGCAAAGAGGTTATAGGATTTGCAATTCTTGAAAATCCTTCGATGAATCTATGGTAATAACCAGTAATCCCCATGAATGATCGAACATCAGTTACGTCTTTTGGGACTGGCCAATCTTCGATTGCCTTTATCTTTTCGAGGTCAACAGAAATTCCTTCTTTAGTCACCACATGACCTAAATACTAGATTTTATCTTTAAAGAAGTCACATTTACTAAATTTTGCAAATATTTGATGCTCTCATAACTCTTGCAAGACAATTTTTAAGTGTTCTTTATGTTCCTCTTCATATTTTGAGTAAATTAAGATGTCATCAATAAATACGACCACAAATTTATCCAGATATTTGTGCATTACATTATTCATCAAACACATAAAAACAACTAGAGCTTTAGTAAGCCCGAAGGGCATAATGAAAAACTCATAATGTCCATATCAAGTCCTAAAGGTTGTTTTAAAGATGTCTTCATCTTTGATTCATACCTGGTGGTATCCAGACCATAAATCAATCTTTGAAAACACCATGGATCCACATAGCTGATCAAACAGATCATCTATGTGAGGTAACGGGTATTTGTTCTTGATAGTCATTTTATTTAATTGACGATAATCTATACATAATTGTAGATTTTCGTCCTTCTTCTTAACAAAGATAATAGGTTCCCCCCAGGGAGACACACTGGGTCTAATGTAATTCTTATCAATAAGTTATTTTAATTGTGACTTAAGTTCATTTAATTCTAGTATATTCATCTAATAAGGGGATTTTGAGCTGGGCACTGCACCAGGTACTAGCTCAATAGTAAAATCTAATTCCCATTTCGGAGGCAGTCCCATAATTTCTTTCGAAAATACATCTGAATATTCCCTTAGAATCGGAATATCTTCCAATTTTAATTTATCTATGTTGTTAATGTTTACTTCATTGATTACTATTACTGTATAAGCCTTATAGCCTTTTCTAATAGCTCTCTTAAGCTCCAAAGCAGAAATGTGCATTACGGCTGTTTTCCTAGGGATTCCCTTTACATTTATTAACTTTCCATCATTATTTATGCAAGTAAATGTTTTATCAAATCAATTCAAGATGACCCTATGCTTCTCTAACCAATCCATGCCAATTAATATATCATATGAACCTAAAGGTAGCACATTGACCTTAACAAAAGTTTCAAACTGATCCATAGTTACTGCACAATTCTTAACAAAACTAATTACCTTTCTCTTTGCACCAGTAGCTAGTTGAACTAACCAAGAACTTGCAAACTTTTCAACTGGAAGCTTACACTTTTCTACAAAATTAGGAGAAATATAGCTTAAACTAGCTCCTGGATCAATTAAAATAGATATAGGTATTTGATTTATCTTACCTTCCACTTCCACCATGGAAGTTTAATAATCTGCTTGCTGGTTCTCTAATCCTGCATTGATCTTGGGCATTGTCGTCGCTAGATCACCAACAATCATCTTCCCCTGAATTGTGTGTATGTTGCTAACAGTCTTCTTCCGATTGGGGCAGACTGATGCATAATGTGGACCATTGCATTTCCAACACTTTATGGGTTCCTTTCGTTCAAATTTCTTTGTATAGTTACTGTGGTTGTTAGCATATTCTTTATTCCTTCGATTAATCGGATTGGTCTGTGAATTACTTTTGTTTCCTTGGAAATTTTTTTATTCTTCCTGAGCTCTCAGAATCCTCTCATTTTCTTTCTTAACTGATTCCATCTCTGTTTTTTATTCTTTAACTGTTTGTAGTAGTTCGAAAGAATTATTAGTTATATCTTCTTATATAGGTTCTTTTTGAAGATTATTTCATTTAGTGTAAGGAGATTCCTCATCCGCATATTCTTCCAATCTATCCATACTTGTCATTAACTTAGAAACAAAATTATTTGTGTGTATCATTCAAATAAAACAACATTAGTATATGTATTTAAATTTACTGTTCCACATAAGCAAGTTGAGCTACATTCAGGCCTAGTGTTTGAACCTTGTGCTCCGATACCACATGTAACAACCCAAAAATTCATAAAAATTTAAAATTTTTCAAGTGACATAAAATGTCTAAAGTCGCAGCTAAGTACCCGCTAATGGTTAGCGGAAAATGCAATAGTTTAAAAAAAGAACATGGGATCACTTCTTTGTAAGAACTTGTAAACTGAAAGGTGTAATCTTAAAAACTTGTGTTAGAGCTGTTAATGACTTAGCAGTTGTAATTCTATCAGAATTAGAAAAAGACTCGCATTTTGCTGCTACTAGATATACTGATGTTTATCTTTTGTCAAGTAGGGAAAGAAATTCTTGTGTGTGAATGGGGCTTACTTAGCTTTCAGCTAACTCAATTGGACTATTGGTTCCTTACAGGTTTATCAAGTAAGCGTATGATCCAGTAGGGTGTTATTTAATTTCAAGTCGAGAAGATACTTCCCTATCATGAATAAGATGCTAGTCTTAGAAATTTTTTTAATATGCTGCTTGTCTTCAAGGAGGTAAGGTTAATATTTTTCTGTTGTTACAAATCCATAATAAACTTATAACAAACTGCATCAGCATGGTTATAAAATGCTTTCCAGAAACTATGCCGAATAAAAATCAAATTACTGTTCGGTTTGAGTCCAAGAATACCATATACTTTTGTTGGAAGCAATTTTGATGTGGATTTTAACTAGGATGCATTTATAGTACTCCGTATTTTGCTTACTTGAAGCATACATTGAATTCTAGTTTTGAGCATCATTAAAATGAATCATATACAAGAACTACTTCATAGTTCCTAAACCACCATCCTAGCCTATATTTGCTGGAAAAGAGTTACTCTAAAACTCCTACGACCTAACATCCAAAGATGTATACCATTTTTATGTTATCCTAGGTTTTCCATTATATAATTTTCATGTTATATAAGGATGTACTCCTTATTCTTTTTATATGTATCTTTTACTTCAAAAACTGAGTGTACTCTCAGCTATGACTAAAACTTCATGTAAGTTGATTAGTAAACTTTTGAAATATCTATATACAAAGTCTTAGCACAGGAATTTAACAAAATAATCTATTCAAATTTGACATATCCTATGGGTTACTTCATATCTTAATATTATGATTTATATCCTATGTATCACTAATCTCCATGGAAACGATATATATTATTGGAAATCATAAACAATGTATAGTTTATAATGATCGCTGGTTTGAATTTCTAAAACATTGTGTTGCAGTGCTGACTATGGAACTTTACCCACGATGGAGAAAATATTTCGAAGGACAAGTGGGATGGTTTTATTCATGCAAGGGTTGACTTATAACTCCAAAAACCTACCCATTTGTTTTGCAGAGCGATGGATCCTCCATCTTGTTGGCTGAGCTAAGAGCACGCGGCCATTGGAGACCTGTAACCACCTTCAAGCTTGACCACTTGCTTCCATGTCCAACGTTGTGACTGTCTTGAGAGAGATCATGAGGGGGTTCTTGGTATTTTAAAGATTATTGTTGTATACAACGAAAGTAGAAACTGGTTTTTCTTAAGGTTTCATGGACTGTGTTTTTCTTGAGCTTGCAAGATGATTAACAGAGCTTATACATGAGTCATTCTTTATTCCAGTTGAGTTGTTTTCTCATTTCTTTCTAGGATGTAACTCAGCATCTTCTTGTCTTCCAGCATGGTGCCAAAACCCTCTAAGGTGGCCGTTTTACCTCAGATTCATCCTGAAAGAGAAACTTAATAGGTCAATACTTACTCTCGTTTAGTTTTAGGTTAGTTTTTATAAAAAGGTTTTATAATTTTAAGTAATATTTGTAATCATAAAATGGTTTATAACTTGCAGGCTCTTCTCCCATCTCTGGAGGTGGAAACGAGCTTAATCCTTCAATGTTCCACTTGAGCATACATTTGGTAAGCCCCGGTTGCAAACGAGGGTTTCTTCCTACAATTTGTTGTGGTGGTTGGAAGATAGGTTCTTTGTGGTTGGTTAAAGCACGACTTTGGTTTATAAGCTAGCTTGTTGTTTCTTGTTTTCTTGAATTCTGTAAGAGTTTGAAACCCTTAAAGGGTACTTTGTGCAGGGAGGAAGAAGGATATAGTAGCCGTGATAAAAAAATGGTTTTTATGTCTCTGCCTTTACAGCCTAAACAATGTAAACTTCTTTTTCTTCTTTTGATAGAGCTCAGCTCTAAGCCCTACAAGGCTGTCGACCTTTGTCTGGATAATTTTTAGTTTTTAAAAATAGACTTTTAAAGGAAAAGAAAGACTGTTAATCAGTCAAGACTTGTAAATGGATTAAGGTTTTTTACCTATTAGTAATGTATGGTTATTGTTTGATATATATTATTTTGTTTTAGCTAAGATTGGAAAGACCTGAGTCTTAACCTGAAATTCTAAAGGCAATAAGCCATTTCTTCCTAAATGATTTTTTTTTTAATAATTTGTTATAGTATTATTTTTAATTATTATCATGGAATGATTTACAGTGCAATGTAATTATGGGAATTTTACTGTGTTAAGATTACTATTATCACTCTGTTTTGGCTCATAAGGGTTGATATTTAAATATACCCTACAGTTCAATAAAGAATAAATTTTACATGGTAATTTCTTAGCTCTATTTTATTGATTTTCCTTTAATGATTTTTTTACAGCTGTTACTATTTTTATAAAGGAAATGTTTAGGGTAATTACTAGGATTAAGTTTATCTTTCATGAACTTAGATAGCTGCCTTGAGGTTACAGTAGAAACTTCTGTGTTAATACAGAGACAAATATGGCCTGGAAATAATTTATTATAAGAATTTTGCTGAAAGCTATCTAAATCTAAACCCTAAGTGGTGGTTTTTTTACTATTTAAGTGTATTTGTTTAACTACGTCTATTGTTGATAATGAATAATAGTATTAAAATAGTTCTATATGTAGTATGATTACTAAATATATTTATATACCTATGTTTAGTTCTTGTCTAAAGTAAATACATTCAATAGATAAAGTATTTACTGTTTCTTTACAGAAAATAATCATAAGAAAACTATAGCAGAATTTAGTTACATTTTTTATCCAGGGTTAAATAAGAATCATCATATCTACCTAAACACCCAGCTGTACTAGAGTACTGCCAAAGCCAGGCGTGGAAAAATACAGTATGGAATTCTATTTCTATTTATTTCCCATTTAGCATATTTACTACTATTTCTATCATAATCTGTCAATTACTAATTACATCAATACACAGTTACCCTTTTCTTCATGAACCCTAATAAAATACTAACATGCCTGTATTTGAAAAACTATTAAACATTTTACTGAAGATAGTAAATAAATATAATAACATGAAACCAATAGAACCTGTCAGTGATGAGGTGACAACAACTTAAGGAGGATGTTCCTCCCAACCAACTCCTGGATAAATCTTAGACTGCACTTCCTTAGGACCCCCGAGCCTGTTTCCCGGTCCTCTTGGTAGAATACTGGGTGAAGGATGTATCCTTAAGACCTTCTGTCACCTGACTGATCAAATTACCTCAGTAATCCAAATATGCTCATAGCAATAAAAACTTCAGCCTAATAGCTGCAATAAGTTTAATCTCAGTAGTTAACCCCTTAAACTCACTTCAGTAATCCCCTCCATCAAATTTCTCATGAGCAATTCATTCACACTGATTGATCACCCCTACGAATGAGCATCCTTAGCTGTCTTCAATGGGAAATTTTATAGAAATGCCTAGGTCTTCTGGGTTAGTTTTCACTTAATGAGCCACCTACTCCAATTCCACTTTCTTGGGGAATCATGACCACAAATATAGAGAAGTTGCCACCTACAACAGTTGGAAGTAGTTCGAGGATGCTGCCACTTGTCATTGTACTCTCCACCCAGTCTCCTCCACAAAGTGACCAGTTAACACTCTTTTAATAGCTTCCCTAAGTTGTTGTCTCATCATTTATTTATTTATAAATAAAATATTCTGAATTGCATTAATTATTCTTGACCCCTCTTGGTCATCAATTACGAACTTAGCATAAAATATAACACAATGTTCCTCAAATAACATTAAATTGTTTTTGCAAATTGGGGCATGTGACAATATCTCTATGAGGTGTCTATTGGACTTGGTGAAGAGTCCTTTGAGAGAGAGGGTGATTGGATAAATGGATGTGATGCAGCTTATGGAACAATGTGTATGGCCCTTTCTCTTAGCATGTGCTACCTCAAAATATCTGTTAAAAACCCAAAGGATCTCTGGAAAATATTGGACATAACCCTTGGAATGATTGATGAGGATCATAATAGAACTTTGGAGAGCACATCCGTCACCATAAGAATCCTTGATCCAAAAATATCCATCTCCACTCTCTCTGATGAATTTTTTCAAGATGAAGAAGAAGCAGAAGCTTCTATGCAGTCAATTAAATTGAAGACAGTCTCCTTGCAATGACTCCTTCTCCTAATGCTCCAGAAGTTTATGAGATCTCTGATATCTCATATCCTCATATGGATGAAATATAAGAATACATTTTAATCTCTGATATTGAAGAAAAACATTGCTGCACTTCCATGCAAACATTCACCAATGTTTTTCCTTTGAATTATGTGCAAGATTTGCTAGTAATTGCTTCCAAAAGTGAAGAGAAATTTGATTTTTCTCCATCTAATGTTGCTTATGGTGTGAAAATATTTAATACCTTGGATATTTTTGAAGAAATATCATATTTACAGAGTGATCCATTTGCTCCCCATGATCTAGATCTTCTAGCAAATTCTTGCAGGATTAGATGCACCAAAATTCAGAATTTTGAAGAAGAAGAAAGTTGTGCATCCACCGTCTCGGTTGACCATTTATTTGGATCTGATATGACACTTATTGAATATAATATGATATTATTTGGATATGATCTGATATTTATTGTTTCAATATTTAAAATTCATAATATTTTAGTACTGCTTGTAGCTGTTCTCATCAATGGTGTGAAGAAACAAGTACCGCAAGTCTCCTACAAAACTGCTGTTAGGGATTTGATTTCATTTCACAGTTTTGGATATGTTGTGAACATATTTAGATCTGATTTAATTTCTGATCTGATATTATTTGGTTCATATTTTAAAATCCAAGAGATTTCAGTCATGCTTGTAGCTTCTCTCACCAATTCCGGTGTGAAAATTCAAGTACCGCAATTTCTCTTCAAAACTGCTGCTGGGGATTTGGAGTTAGTTTCCTCTTATGAGGTTGATGATATTTTATTATGTGATTCATTAGATATTTAAGAAGCTATATCAGGCTATGGATCTCAAGCATTCTCTCTCAACAGTCCCAGTGCTTCTCTACCATTGATCACATGCTCATCTCCTCACAACACTAGTAAAGAGGAAGACATTATGCATCCACTTGAACACTTGCTCCAAACACTTGGGGCTGATTTTACCACTCATGGTTTTCTGTTCATGGATGCAACATATTATTTTCTTGAGTGTTACTCACATGTTCTGAATCCTTAAGAACCTTTTCTCACTTATCAGTTGACTTTAGTTGCTCTACATGGGTCCAGTCTTCATCCGACAACTGTCTATATTTCTGATTTAGTTGAGCATATCATTCTTCTTCCAAAGAGGAATATTAATGCATACATAATGATGTATAGGTTCACATGCTAGGCCCCATAATACCTGTGCACAAAAGAACTAGATTGATCCTGATTCTACCTGCTTAATTGGAGGGGGGGATTTTTTCCCATGTGGTTTTTTCCCCAGCTCCTTGTATTGAGAAGTTACTTTATTTTACTTGATGTAATGGGTGACCTATGGTATTTGTTACCAGGACCCATATATTTTCCAAGTTATAATTTATGGGGGGTGTTAGGATTATTAATCCTCTCTTTTCCAATTCGGTCATATGTCTAAATTAGGAGTCATGTGTAAATATGGAGTCCATCCAGTCTATTTTTAGTCACTAGCACCATTGGGTCTACTTGGCCTAATTGGGGCACATGTTTTAGTTACTAAAGTGTAGGGAACACTAATTGAGGCCTACTACCACTGATTTCACTTGCATGCATCAGTTTAGGAGCCTCCTAGATCAATTCCTACAATTTAGGAGCCACTAGGAGTGCGACACCAACCTTCAGTAGTTGAGTTCAGTTAGTGACTAGTCAAGCTGAGTTAGGAGTCAGTTACATTCAGTTAGCACTAGGTTTTGATGGTTGCATGTAGGAGAGGCACATTTCTGACCTACCACAGTCAATTATCCTCAGTCAACACTGAAGTAGACACTCTAGTCATGTTTTAGAACTCTGTTGAACTCTGGTAATGGTTTAGACAAGGTCAGTTAACTATT
This sequence comes from Pseudotsuga menziesii, assembly GCA_001517045.1. Lineage (NCBI taxonomy): Eukaryota > Viridiplantae > Streptophyta > Pinopsida > Pinales > Pinaceae > Pseudotsuga > Pseudotsuga menziesii. The sequence continues at coordinate 66,280 of LPNX011143368.1, forward strand.
GAGTCCTTCGAAAGTGATTTAGACAAGGTCTTAGTTACCTATATTCAAGTAGAGTCTAATCAATTCAAATTTCCTCATGTGGATTCAAATTGCATGTGGCTATTTAAGCCATTGTACTTCATTGTAATTATTATCTAATTACCTTTTTTTGATTAATGAAAGCATTCACAGTTGTAGCCACTTTTGCACTGTTTCATTCTTCAATTACTGAGTAAATTGTGTGATCTATCTTGTGATTTGTGTGTTTGTCCATAGATCTATGTGCTCAATTTAATAAGTGAGTGTGTGAGTCAAATAGAGAGTCTCACTCTCTATTTATACTAGTTTTTTACTTTACAATTACTTACCAGGGCTGACATCTCTAGGAGAGTCTAATAACCCTAGTTCCCCTCAACTGTGGGGAATTTTCCCTCCGATCAACAAGGAGTGTTAAACTTAACTGAATTGTGGGGACTATTTATCTGAATTACAATGGAGGGTTACCCTCAATGAATTTACATGACTTTATTATATTAATGACTCTCCCGATAGGAACATCAGGGTATAATGAAATACAAATGATTCTCCCGATAGGAAAATCGGGGTACAATATAAGATATAGAAGTGAATACATTCTAAAGTTACAAATACATCGACACTCCCTTTTAACTAGGAAGGTATTCTCTTGACACAATTCATCAGCACAAGTCTTCTTCTCTAGATCAAGTCTGGATCATCATCAACGCTAGATCATCACAGGATCATCATCGAAACTAGATCATCACTAGATCATCATCAAGTTTGGATCATCACTAGATCATTTTCAAATCTAGATCATCACTGGATCATCATCAAAGTTGGATCATCACTGGATCATCATCATCACTACTACGGCTATCTCAATCAACTGGTGTTATCTCTAAATTCTTCTCATCATAGGAAGTTCTACAGAGCTAGCCCTTTTTCATGTTGGTTGTAGGCCTAGCCTCCATGTAGGTCTTCATCTTCTTCAGTACTTATATTTGAACCAGTCGGAAAGGCTTTCCCAACACTTACATCTGACCATGGGAGGAACACATCCAACAACATGTCAGAAAGGCATGCCCAACACTCACATCCATCGGCATGGTAGGACACACCATATACCATCCGAGGAAAGTCCCAGCACTTAAATCCATTGGTATGATAGGACACACCATCTATCATCCAAGGAAAGGCCTAGCACTTACATCTACTGGAATAGTAGGACACACCATCTACTATCCAGAGAAAGGCACAACACTTATATCTGACCTAGTAAAAAAGGCTTAGAACTTATATCTAACCCAATCAGAAAGGCTCAACATTTACATCCTTTGGAATAGTAGGACACACCATTTACTATCCAAGGAAAGGATCAGCACTTACATTCACTGTCATGGTAGGACACACCATCTACCATCCAGAGAAAAGGCTCAACACATACATCTATTGGCATGATAGGACACACCATCAATCATCCAGAGAAAGGCTTTGCACTTACATCCATCGGCATGATAGGACACACCATCTATCATCCGGAGAAAGGCTCTGCACTTATATCTGACCATGGTAGGACCCACCTACCACCATGTCAAAAGGGCTCTGCACTTACATCTGACCCAGTCAAAAAGGCTCAGCACTTACATCTGACCATGGGAGGACCCACCTACCACCATGTAAGAAGGGCTCTGCACTTCCATCTAACCCAGTCCGAAAGGATCTGCACTTACATCTAACCATGGGAGGAGCCACCTACCACCATGTCAAAAGGGATCTGCACTTACATCTAAACATGGGAGGACCCGCCTACCACCATGTCAAAAAGGATCACAGACTCATCGCTTCCTCCTGGAAGGAACCTTGATCTGGAGAACACCAAGCTTCTCCCTGAAGTACTCAAAATTCACTCTGGCCATTGCTAGCATAGAATCATGTCAGGGATGATTACATCCAAGGATAACCTGTGAGATTCACCAGGATTGATTACATATCAGGACAACCTACAAAACTGATTATGTCTGAGCAACCTATGAGCCTCCCTAGTATTTATGCTTAGACAACCTGTCTCACCGACTATGCTAGAACTCCCTCTTTCAAGAGATCTCGATATGGATCACATACTGGAGCTTCACTACTCCTCTTTGCATCATACAAAAATCCAAGTCAGATCAATCAAATCAAAATAGTAGTTTTCAATAGAAACATACTACCTCCCAAATAGCCGAGCAAGTGGAAACATATTTTGCCTCGGCTATACTCAATGCCATGTAGGAATCCTTTTTGCTAAACCAAGAGATAACACCTGATCCCATACTGAAGAATCACCCTGAAATGCTCTTCCTATCAATGGCACTACCTACCCAATTCAAATCTACATAACCCTATAGGTTAATCTACTGATTCACATAATACTTGAGTCCATAATCAACTGTACCCTTCAGGTACCTCACTGCATGCTTTGCAACCATCAGGTGAAGATGTCTCAATGTGTTCACAAAAAATCAAATATATGGTCTCGTATTCGTCAAATACATCAATGAACTAATCATTTGAAGATACATCGTAGCATCAACCGACTTTGATGAAGCATCACTCAATAGCTTCACGTTTGATGCCATAGATGTGGTTATGGCCTTGTAGTCCATCATCCTGAACCTCTTCAGGATATTCACTGCATACTTACCTATTCCAAGGAGATTCCATCTGTATTCTGCCACACCTTCATGATTAGAAAGTATTTCATCATATCCAAGTCCTTCATCTCAAACTCAGCAGCAAGTATCCTTCTTGCAACTTTAATGAGTTCTTCTTTTATGTCAGGAACAATTCATCAACATATAACAAGAGCATCACTAGTCTTCCGCCTTCAACCTTGAATTAAAGGTTGGAATCTTCTTTACTCTCAGTAAATCCTAGAGCCATCAGTAAGTTGTCCATCCTATCGTACCATGTCAAACCTCAGGATATTCTGCAGTTAGTCCCTCTGAAGCGAAGAATCATTCTACCTCTGTCATTTGTACTCTATGTATTGAAACATTCTTTCTTGGAGTGACAAGTAGATTCCTCTTATACTAATGTTCTATGTATCCATCTAGGGTCACTAGCTACCAATATCCTCTATATTGAACCTTTTTAAGAGTTCTTCTTGCACCCATTTGTGAGCTTGTCATCCTCTATAGGATTTCATCTTCAACCTTGTAGCAAAGGTTAATATCTTCATCACTCTAGGTGATCTTCAAGCTCTTCATGTATGTGTTGTCCCATGGGTGTCTTTTGAGCTCATACAAGGCCTCATTTAATTTGCACACATGAGTCTGCCTATCATGTGTCTCAACTCCCAGTAGCTTCAAATCTCTCTTCGTAGTCTATTCCTTCTTTCTGTGAGAATCCTCATGCTATGAATATTACCTTATATCCCACAAACTTCTCTTCAGGTCTCGATACCACATCATGGACATCATTATTCATGATCTAGTACTCTCCTTCCCTTTCTTCTTTGCTACTTCTTCATAGTTGGAAGGTTCTGCATCAATGATGTCACTCAATAGTGTCACATAACTAGAGTGTCTCTGAGGCCTCTTTCTTTATTTGAAAGTATCCTCATAGTATTATTCATCTTGGATTATTTCTTGAACTATCATCACTTGTTCTTCGGAACAAGTCTCATCGTTCTTTTCTTGTAGGTGATTGTACGCGATCTTTCCTACAAGTCAAATGAATTTGTATGGTTAGAAACATTTCATAAGGCATATTCACAATGGAAAATTATGATGCATAAAGATATAATCATGCAACTACTTTATCCAATACAACATTCATCCATATCTCACAGAAAATTTTCTAGATGCCTTCCATCTCTACCAAGACATCATTGAGATTGTGCACTAATCCAATATGTCAACAAAGAGGTTTCATTCTAGATAAGTAGCAATGGAGAGTTTTATAGCAGCATGAGCTACTTACCCATCACATGCATATTAGTAGTATACTGTCATTGATGCAAACATTTTATCATGCATAATGCATCAACTGAATATAAACAAATGCATAACAAAACAATATCATGAAATGCCAATTGAATACTTATCTTTATTTATTTCATGGGTAGACTCCTTCTTTCAGTTTCATCATCTTCTTCATTCATAACAACATCATTTCTTGTCCAAATGCTTAAGATGGATAAGAGGTTCTTCAAGAATTGAGTTCTTCATATTCCTCATCACTTGAGGTATCTTCTTTGAATCATGAAATATTGATCTTCAGTTGCTCCCATCTTCTTTTCTCTTATTAAGAGTCGAGCTTATTCTTGTGTGTGCTCTTCCCAGAGTCTGCTAAAAGTAATCACTTCCTTCTGGCACACATTCCTTGAATGAATGAATCCCATAATCCTAGGAGGCCATTCATGGTGGTTATCACAACTTCAGCATTCTCCACTTCTTCTTCTACTAATTCAACTTGTTCTTTCATTTGAGAGACCCTTGTAAAGAATGAATGTATGGTCTCTGCATTCTTCACATTCTTTAACTTGTTTCTTGAAGTCATCTTTCGATTTATGTTCTTCCCTTCAAATAGCTTGGTTAAGGAATCAAAACATCTCTTTAGGTGTCTTTAGGGAAGACACTTGTGGTATAAGGAGATCCTTGATTGAATCAACAATGATCTTCTTTTCCTTGACCAAGTTCTTCTTGTGTAAGGATTTTAGCCTCATCTCCCTCTGGAACTGGAACCTTTCCACTTATGTAGGTGTCCAATTTCATTTTCTTCAAGAACCAGTGAGATCCAATACTTCCATTCTTGGAATTTGTCAGTTTCACCAAGCTTGTCATCAAGCTGGTGTGATCAGTCATTTTGAAATGAGAACCTCAAATGTAAATAACAAAATATTAGATCTTACCAATTTGAGGTGTCCGTCCTGGTTTCGGAGCTGGCTGATCTAGGGCTTGTCACAGAAACCCTAATTTTCAAAACTTGGAATCTTTTAGATATGATTGGATATAACAATAGACCTCTTCAAGGTGAGCTATCCAATGTACTTGTTTTCTGAAAACAGTTGAAGGAAGTTCTCGGAACAGGAAGCCCTAGTTTACCAATTTCTTCTGTAGAAATGCCTGATAACGTTTCTGCGGTATCTCTGAAAGTACCGCTCCTATGTGTCTAAAATTTTGTATTGAGGTCACTGCATCTATCCTATTTCCAACAACAAAGGTTTTACCATAATTGGTTTCACCAATTGGGATGTATGATAGTTTTCCCAAGGTGACGTATTTCAGGACTGCTCATCATAACGAACTTGTACAGACTTGAACGTGTCCCTGTTTCATCATCAGGGTATGAAAATTTTATGACAGAAAGTATAGTTTGTGCCCTATCTGAAACATCTTATGAAATTTAATTTCGACCTTTATACCTTGAGATATAGCAATTATCCCTAGGTATTATGTTTAGGGATGAATTCTGGAAGAGGCTGGAACCCTAATTTGGAGGAATCATATCTCCCAGAATATAGCGAATCTGAGGCTGAAATTTTTACATAGGGTACATTAGGATTTTAGATTCGGCCTATAAAATACTAGGCCATGATACTTATTCAATCTTGAGATATAGAGAATGTACCAAAACTACCAGTTTTAGTATTTTATGGGTTTTCAGGCCCGGGGTCAAACTAGGGTTTGACTTTCCCAGAGTTTCACCCAACCAAAAATATTGACCTAGGTCTCTAAACTTTTATTTTGATGAGGAGAGTAACCCTATTCCGGGCTCACTCAAAAATTCCTCTTCTGTAAAAATCCCTAACTTCCCATAGCAAAAACTAAAAATGCCCGGAATCAAATTCTGCTTCGACGGAAAGATGCGCCCTTCAATGGAGAGTTATCCTGGCCTCCTTTTTCTGATGGATTGTGGAGAGAGACCCAAAAAAGTAAGAATCCTTAGCTTCTGCAACTACACACTGTCTTCTTCTTAGGTTAGCTCTGATACCATGTTAGATTTTTATCATTTAAGCAATATGATCTTAGGATATTATCTGAGAGAATAATATGCATAGAAATAATCACAAGAGACAAGAGACACAGATAATTTTCCTTGGGGAAACCATAAAGGATAAAACCCCACAATTTCCTCAGAGATAGAATGAGCACCAATGGCAGCAGTAAAACCCAAAGACAGAAAAGATGATCTCCAACAACTCTTCTCTCTTGCACTTGAGAGAGCTTCTCCTCTCTCGCTCATGCGCCCCAGTTGAGTGAGTGTGTGTGTCAAATAGAGAGTATCACTCTCTATTTATAATAGTTTCTGACTTTGCAATTACTTACTAGGTCCGACATCTCTAGGAGAGTCTAATAACCCTAGTGCCCCTCAACTGTGAGGACTTTTCCCTCCGATCAACAAAAAGAGTTAACCTTAACTCAATTGTGGGGACTATTGCCCTAACTTACAATGAAGGGTTACCCTCAATGACATTACATGAATTTATTATATTAATGACTCTCCCGATAGGAACATCAGGGTATAATCAAATACAAATGATTCTCCCGATAGGAACATCGGGGTACAATATAAGATATACAAGTGATTACATTCCGACGTTACAAATACATCAAAAAGGAGGTGATTGAGACATGATCTATCACATTAATGAGAAGGAGTTGACAAAGAAGGAGTGGAAACAATTTCATAAGAAGCACAAAAATCAGAAGAAACCAAGGCAGGAAAGAGAAGAAGAAAATATGAATAACAGATGTGAACTAGAAGACCACAAAGAAGATATGGGGGAAAACCATCACACTAATGGTGATTCCCCATAGGAGGGGATAGTTTCTACACTCTAGTTCCCCATTCAAAAATGAGATGGACAAGCCCCCATGAAAAACATATAACCATCGGTATTACCTCATTTTCATGGGAAGGCCACAAACGATCCGGATGAGCTCCTCTTCAAGTTTGATATCCTTTGTCGCAGCTACAACTACACATCCAGCAAGCAGAAGTTAAAACTTTCCCCTGCCACTTTGAAGGACAACACACTACATTGGTTTATGAGCCTGGGTGGTGGAACTGTCATCAGGTGGGATCAAATGAAACATGTGTTCTTGGAGAAATACCAAGAGTACTGCAACACTAAAGATAAAAGAGAAGAGTTGTTCAATATGGTACAAAAGGATGAAGAAAGTTTGGAAGACTTTGTTGAAAGTCTCATGTACAATGTGTAGAGGGATAGACATACTAATATGTGACTAGATGTGCTCAAGATAATCCTACTTTGTGGGATTAGGGAATACTACATAGGGATGTTGAATTTGATGGGAAAGGGGGATAGCTTGAAGGAATATTTTGAAAATATTATTGATTTATGTAGAAGGTATTCCAGAAGATCCTTAAGAACCAACAAATAGGACAAATTGGAACGAGATTCCTTCGATAGAACAAAGAATTCATCCAATGGAGGAGCCACCCGAGAAGAAATAAGAAATATTCTAGAGAACTTAAAAAAATAAATGATGACCTCCATCTCCTCAAAAATAAATGTCCTGAGGGTGAAGCAGAAGTAAGCAGTAGAAGATTTAACACTTGGTGCATTCTACCCCAAATGTAGGAAGAAACATCCCCTAAAGGATTTCCCATTCGACAAGGTAGAAGTGTGCCAGCTCTGTGAACTGAACCACGATACAAAGGAGTTTCCTTCACTACCTCAAGTGAAGGAATTCCTAAAGGAATCAACTCCAGACGTGGAACCATCCTACTTCATTGCCTAGAAAAAGTGTTGACAACCTCGAAACCAAGGTATGACTCCAGACTCATTTCCATTTTCGAATAATATGAATAATTGGAATAATATGCATCACATGAATACACAATTCTATTCACCTTATTCCAACCATCGATGGCAACCTTGTCAGCCTCCTATGCAGAATTTGAACCCTTGGAACTCTTGGAATCAACCACTGTTAACAATAGGGAATGCCTTGACTTCTAAGAATGAAACATAGGATGATGCCATTAATAGTTTCATCAGCGAACCCACTTCTGTCAACAAACAAATTTATCAGATATTGAATAGTACTCCAGGTGAAGAAGAACAAGAAAATATCATAGAGGAGACATTAGTCAGTGACACCCACATAATTCTAGTGTTTAAAAATTTGAAAAGTGTTCCAGTTGAGATAGAGCTAGGAAAAACACTGAATATCAATCCCAATCTCACTCCTAATCAATAGGAATACTTGATCACTCTCTTGAAAAAGGATAAGGGGGAATTTTCCTGGGAGTACACAGATATGAATGGTATCCCTTCTAATCCGTGTACCCACCACATTTATATCAAGAGTGACTCATGACATGTGTTCCAGTCACATCGAAGGATGAACCCCAATATTAGGGACATTGTGAAGGAGGAAATTAAAAAAACATTGGAACCAGGGTTTATATACCCGATCTCAGATAGCGAGTGGGTTTCTCTAGTCATGATAGTACCCAAGAATAATGGGAAATGGAGAGTCTACATGGATTACAAAGAGTTAAACAAGGAAACACAGAAATATCACTTTCCTCTTCCTTTCATTGATCAGGTACTTGACACCCTGTCTGGAAAGAAGTTCTTCTTCTTTCTGGATGGATTTAGCATGTACAATAAGATCCAAATTTCTCCTGAGGACCAAGATAAGACCACCTTCACCTTCCCCTAGGGAACCTTTGCATACATGGTACTCCCCTTCTATTTATGCAATGCACTAGCCACTTTTTAGAGAGCTATGATTGGAATATTTTTGGAGATGGTTAATGAAAGTATGGATATTTTCATGGATGATTTTACCCCTTATGGTAGTGACTTTGAAGAGACACTGAAAAACTTGGAGAAGGTTTTAACACACTGTGAGCAAACCCAACTATCTTTGAGCATTGAAAAGTGCCATATGATTATGAGCGAGGGTGTAGTGCTAGGGAATTTTATCTCTACCGATGGTATCTAGGTAGATTAATCCAAAATTAGGGTAATTGAAAATATACCCACTTCTGGAACAAAGAAAGAGGTACATAGCTTTTTATGGAATTCCGGTAACTATAGAAGATTTATAGAGAATTTTTCCAAACTAGCTTCTCATTTATTTACCTTATTGATGAAGTATGTATAGTTCATTTGGAATGATGCATGATAGACAACGTTCACTGGAATTAAGAAAAGGCTGTCTACAACTCCCATTTTAAGGGGGCCCAATTGGGGAATTTATTTTCCCAAGATTTCCTATATTCCTCCCTCTTCAAGGACAAATTCTCCAAATTCTTATTTTGGTTCTTCAACCCAACAATTTCCAAATATCTCAGGATAACCTGAGACATTTATTGTACACCATAGTTAGTATTAACTTGTGTAGGGGGTAAACAATTTGAAATTTAGGCTCCTTTGTATTTTCATTTAACTCCTTTTCTAATTCTTCTTGTTTTCCTTTTAGAGCCTTCTCATTTTCATTTAAAAGACACATGTCCCTTTCCCATTGCTTCTTTTCTTCATAAAAATTTAAAAGCTTTTCTTTACAATCATTTAATTAATGATTTAGAGTTTTGTTTTCCTTCTCCAGCTCTATAAGCTCTATAGCTTATATGAGTTGGGTAGCTGGGATATTCAATTTATTTTTAAGCAGCTGAATGGTTTTCTATTTCTCATTTAACATCTTATGAGTTTATTCTCCTTTATTAGCTTCATTATCAATAGTCAGTAAATCACCTTGAAGCTTCTTAATTTGTTGTTGATGAACTTTAATTTCAACCCTTTCTTGTCTCAGCTGGTTCTCATCTTTACTCTTGGCAGATTAAAATCTAGACACCTTTAAAGTGGCCTTGATTAGGTCACTATAGATCACTTCCCCAGTTTATTTGTGGAGATGAATTATATCAGGTACACATATATTTTCAAGGTTCATTCTCATTTCAGGTACCTTATTCTTGGTTGGCACTACTAGGTTCAAAGTGTTATGAACATGATCCCTAACAGTCACCAAGGACACATCCTTGCTTGAAATCTTTCTGACATCTGCATATAGCTTTAAAGATTCATTTGGAGCCACATCTTTGTCATCTCTATTCTTGTCAAACTGTTAATCTCTAGTTTTAAACTGATATGTGGAATCCTTGGGTGTCTCTGAGAAAACATATCCTTTCGTTTCAAAGGCTGGTCCTTTGGCTTTCACTTGTTTTTTCTTGCGTTTTGTATCTAATGCCTATACCATTTGACCTTACTTTTCAACTTTTTGCTTCTTTGGAGTTTGATCAGTGTCTTCTTCTTCTGTCTCCATGGCATCTAAAAAATACATTTTATTTGTCTTCTATCAGTAACTAGCAATAGGAGATATATTTTCTGCTGCTGGAACAAAAACCAAAGGATTTGTATGTACATTATCCTCCTCCTTCATTGGTGATGCGGACCGCTGTTGAGTACCTTCTCCATTTTGTTCCATCTGAAGATAATTTCACCAGTTAGCACTCTCAAACATGCCTTCAAATTCATGATGCTTGAATGGTTTACTCTTGTTAACTTGTCTTCTTATTGAAATGACATGGTGAGGATGATAATTGATTGTTGGAATTTTTTGGAACCTCATTTCCTTTATCAAAATATCTACTCTTTATAATGAATGGGACAACTACCCATAGAAACTTGATTTTAGATGACATCTTAAAATTAATAAAGTGCTCATTCTCAACAATGAGCTTCTGCCTCATCAAATCTAAGGAAAAATCCATGGGATTTAAGAAAGAAGGTAGAATATAAGGCTGATGAAAAACTCCATACACTCTGATTACTGTACCTTCTTCCAGCAAGAACCAGTCTCTAATTATTTTCTCAGGTGAAAATTGCAAATTTTTTTTCATAAGAGGTAGTACCGTGGGAAACTTTTGTTGGAAAACACCTTATATGACTCATAAATAAGAAAGTTCATATATTTTCTAAAATTATTGTTCATTTCATCAGTGAGAAGCATCTCTGGAAATTGTATGTTCTCCACATTGAAAAATAGGAACATCTTAACCAAATAAGATTGGAATATGAAAAATATGGGGTTGTGGAAGTTAACTAGCTGTGGGTGGCTTCTCTCAGCGAGAAAATCATCAAATTTAAGGCAACAAGACTGAATCGACTCTCTTGACTCAACTTGACCAGTACTGATTTTGAATAGAAGACTCATTAGGAACTCAATGACATACCTGTTAGTATATAGACCTAGAAACTGAATCATAAGGGAAATAATAGACTGAGTTTCTCATTAAACAAACTTGAATCTATAGGAAAAACTTGGTTTTGCAAGGATATGCTAGGTTTGAAACAGGTATGGAAAAGGATTTTTTTTCTCAACGGTGGCCTCTCTGAATAACTGAATTGGACTTTCTTCACTAAAATTTTAGACAACTAGGTGAAAGTAAAAGGAACAACAAATGTGTCTTAGACGACAAGTGGACTAACATGACAACAAATTTTGGACTTATCTGTGTCCATAATTACCCTCTCATAAGAGGAATAATTATAGGCACACCAATTAATAAGTTCTGGAAATTTAGTGTTTTCTTAGTATAGAACAACTGGAAATAAGACTAAAAGACTCCATGGACCTCTGTTCCTTGGTCTTTAAGGACTTTTAATTTGTTTTTTAACAGGTCTACTGAACTAATGGACATTATTGTGCTAAAAAACTCACAATCCTTGTCTTCAAAAAACTCTTCTATTTTATTCCAATGCTTGAGCCTCCACTCCATCTACATTGTCCATGTTAAATAGATTTTGGTAAGAGGAAAATGACCTACCTAGTTAATTGACAAGTGGACAAGATATTCATCTGAGTTGGCTTCTTCCACACAGTCATGAGCTCTCGATTTCCAATGCATAAAAAAACAAATAATCTATATCCACGTGTTTTTGATTTTATATTATTTTATTACCTTATTGGCCATGTATCCTGTCCAGTTACATCTTTTCCTATCCATGAATCTAGTGTCCTTCCTTATAATCCATTGATCCTGATCACCATTTAACCATGCTACCTCATTCCCTCTATATCATACATCCTTATCTCTCCTATAACTTTCAACAGCGAAACTAATCACAACCATATATCTACCTCTGATTTACCTTTCACCATAGATATTTTCTTTGCTTTAACATCAGATGTTCACATCATAAATTAGCTTCACTTTTATTTAGTGGATTAACACTTGACCATTGATCTTATCCTCTACAAACCCCCACTGTCGATCAATTCCCCCTTTTAATTTTTTGCTTAGATTTGGTTTTCCGAAAAGTGTGCATATTCTCGTAGCAGAGTGATCCTCCACCGTAGATCTAAACCCTCGTTGATCTCAACCATTCATTTATGCTCCCATTTAATAAATTTTGTTGAGGGTCCATTCAATTTTATTCATGCATGTTGATTTAGTAGGATACTCCTGAACCATAGATCTCTCTTCCATCAAATATGCACCCTTGATCTTGTGGGCCCCTTAACGAATTCTACCAGTTCACACATTCTTTTTACCCACACACTTTTCATCAATGGAATAATTATGAGCCCTTGATCTTGATCATGCCTCCATCTCGAGCATTGAAATATGTACCTTGTACCATTTTCTGCCGATTTCAACACTTATTTCCATCATGCATGTTCACCCAGCAGAATGAATGCCAACCATTGATCATTCCTCCATGAAGATCTTTGTCATTGATTTGTGTCGAATTTAACTTTTTCCACTAATTGAAAAAGTTAAACCTTCTCTACATGTCCCACTAGTAGAATCGTTACATGCCCTATCAGCAGAATCGTTCATGGTCGTAGATCTGCTTTCCTTATTTCACCTAATTGTAGATTTTGGCTGCATGTTAACCCATTCCACTGGAAACCAAATTTATTTATGCCTTGCACCATTTCCAAATGGATTCATCTACAGTCATAGATCATCTCTGCTGTAGATATACATCATCTAACTTTACCATGAGATAACATGGGGGGGAATTTTTCAATTGAAACTTATTTCTAAGGTTAAGCTAGGATTTTTCTTTGAATATATAATTTCCAACTTAAAAATAAGATTCTTTCATTATTTTCAAGACCCTCCTACATATATTTAGGTCACATGATAACATTTTTATCTCTTACCTTACATTTTCTCAGGCCTGCCCCACCTTCCCAACTGCTAAGAAGAAATGGTGCTAACAACTAGCTCCACCTGGGGATTCTATCTCCCTGCGAGGTAGCAAATATCTCGCATACCAGTTCCTATTTTTATTTTTGCATACAAAACTCAAGTTTTTTTTTCTTTTTGTACATGAAAATAAAGAAAAATGAAAACCCCTCAATATATTAGGGCCTTCTCTCCAAGATTCAAATGTCTCATCTCGCCATCTGTACTGATTTAAAATAAATATATACAATCTATGGTACAAAAATTATGTTCCACTCCTAGGACAGATAATATTTCATAAATATTCCATTGGCAGGGCCTCCTTTCAGCTGAACCCCATCATCATGTTGCAAGAAAAATGTATTATGACTCCTATAAGATGCAATAATATATGGTCCCCTCCACATGTAATCAAACTTGCCATGTTTGTATTCTTTTGGTGCATCACATTTCAATACCAAATCATAAATTTGAAATTTCTCCTCCTTTACCTTTCTATCAAAAGTATTTTTAATCTTCTCCTAATGTACCTGTACTCTGTCATAAGCCTTATCTCTTATCTCATTTAGTTCAATTATCTGATTAATTATTCCTTGCATGCGATTAGGCTCATCCTCCTGTTCCTATAATAGCTTCATGACGGGAAGACCTAAGGATGCTGGAAAAAATCCCTCTGCTCCATAAACCAACTAAAATGGTGACATTCCAATTTCTCTTTTAGTACTGATCCTGTCTTCCCACAAAGGATATTTCAACTTAGTATGCCAAGCTCTTTTATTATCCTCCGTAAATTTCTTGATTATCCTTACTAGAATTTTATTGGAAGACTCTACAAGCCCATTTTTATGAGGATAATATGCACTAAAATGATTTAAACTAATATGGTACTTATAACAAAAATTGATCATTTTCTTTGATTTAAAGGCAGGGGCATTATAATTCACAATCCTCTTTGGACACCCAAACCGTGATAATATATTTTTTTCTAAGAATTCCATAATGACAACAGCAATGGCTCTCCTTGTTGGTATTGCTTCAATCCATTTGGTGAAGTAATTAGTTGATGTTAGAGTCCACCTATGCTGACCAGAAGAGTTTGGGTTGATTTCTCCAATGAAATCCAACCTCCACTACTGAAAAGGTGCTCCCACTGAGATGGGATTTAGAGGTAATGGAACCAATTTTCTTTTCCCTTCGAAATTCTTGCGTTGATGACATGTAGTGGTTTCTTTAAATACATCAGAAAACATAGAAGGCCAATAGAACCTAACCCTCAAGACTTTGTTAGTTGTTACCTTCCAAGCATGATGTCCTCCACAACCCCCCTGATGGAATTCTTTCATGGTGTGCTGAGCTTCATTCTCCAATAAGCAATTTATCAAAATCCCACATGGATCCTTCCAATATAGATATTGATTCATGACACAAAATTTTGCTGCTTTCAATTTGACTGATCTAGCCCTTGTTTTGCTTAATCCAGGAGGAGCCTGCAAGTGCTGCAATACATATACAATATCACTGTACCATGGAGATAGAGAAAAATATGGTATCACCTGCAATTCTAGATTAGACTGAATAGAAGGATTAGACAATAAATTTAGCTGCAGGGATTCACAATTTGAATATGTCATTAGTTTATCCAACCTCTGTGCTTTCACCAATTTAGTAGGCTTGATCTCCAAATCATAATCTATCAGAACAATAATCCATTTATCCCTTTTTCCTTCTGGGTTAGGTTGTGTAAGGATTCATTTTAACACATTGCTAGGAACATATGCCACAATATGAGAATGAAGAATATATACCCTGAAATATTTCAAATATTTCACTCAGGCATAAGCTTGTTTTTCCATGACGTCATACTTTAGTTCTTCATCTCTCAGCACTTTTCTAAAGAAGGAAATGGGCTGCTCATCATTCTGACTATTCTTCTGCAATAAAACTACAACAATAGTGTGTTCAAAAGCATATGAGAATACCAAAAAATATTTTGAAAAATAAGGGCTTACCAAAACTGGGAATTTAGTAATGGATTTATTAATGTATTTCAAATATTTTCTAGCATATACAATCCACTTAATCTCATTATCCTTTCTCAACATATTAGTGATATTTCTCAAAATTTTAGCAAAACTGGGAATGAACCTTCTCAAAAAATTCACCTATCTAATGAAATATTGCACCTCTTTTTGACTCCTAGGCTCTTCAACATTCAGAATGGCATTGACTCTATATGGGTCTATTATGATTCCATATTTAGAAATAATATGACCCAATAGTTTTCCCTCTTTCAAAGAAAAATTTGATTTCCTGGGATTAAGGGAAATGCCATACCTTATGAATTTCAAAAAGAATTTCTCCAAATGTTTCACATGGTCCCTGTCAGATTTAGAAAACATGGTTATATCATTTGTATAAATAAATACAAACTTATCCTTTTCTTTAGCAAAATAAATATCCATGGCTCTTTGAAAAGTGGATTATGTGTTCATCAATCCAAATGGCATCTTGGCATACATGAAAGTACCCCACGGTGTAGTAAAAGCAGTTTTTTCTTGGTCCTATGGAAGAACTTTTACTTTATTATATCCAGAGAAACCATCCATGGTGGAAATTATCTTTGCTCCTACTACTTTCTACAGAATATGGTCCATCTTAGGAAAATAATAGTTGTATTTTAGTGATACTTTGATACTTTGTTCAAAGTATGATCTCACAATTCTTCTTTCTGACTGGTACCAAATTCACTACCCACTTAGAAAATCTAAGAGTAACAATGATATTTTCATTAAGTAGTTTTTTGACTTATTTTTCTACCATAGGAAACAACATAGGATTTATCCTTCTTAACTTCTTTCTAAATGGATTTTCTCTATGTTTGATAGGAATAGTATGTTGTATAATAAAAGTATCATATTCCTTCAAATATTCATAACTCAATGAAAATACATCAACATAATTTTTCATCAATTGAAGGTATTTTTCCTTCTCAACCACATGCAAATTTCTAGACAATTTAACAATTCTAGGTACTTCTCTAGTTCCTATGTTTTGGTCTTCAATGTCTTTTTCAACAGGTTGAACCTTTGGATATTTGGAAAAATCTTTCTGATCAAACAATTTTTCAAGAGGAATCATACCATTTGGAATATAATTGTTTTCAACTGTATTATGTCCTTTCCTCCAATCACATTTTTCATCTTTCTATTTTCAACATCTTCATCATCGGACTACACACTTTCATGGAAATTTTCTGTGTTTTGATTTTCTATATCTATTTGAGTATTTTCAAATTCGTCTGACATTTCCAAAAATATTTTTATTTTCATATCATCCTCAAATAATTTCTAGTACTTGGAATTGTCAGGAATGGAAGGTCTATGTACAACTCCTATTTTGTATTTTTATTTTTGAATATATGGGAACCTTGAAATTACCAGCAGTGATAGCCAGTGAATCTGCTACTTGATTTTCTAGTATGGGAACAAATCCAAATCTATGCTTTGTGAAAAAATTACCCAACATATCCCAGACCTCATTTCTGTATGCTCTCATCCTGGTATGCGTAGTCAGATAATTGTCATTCACCTGGTTAATCATTGACTCAGAATATCCAAACACATCTATTCTTTTAGCTCCTAAATATTTTAAAGCATTCAAACCTAACAGTAGAGCCTCATACTCTGCAACATTATTTTTAGATTCAAAATTTAACTTATAAGAGTACACTTTAAAATCCCTATTAGGATAAATTATCCACACACCAGCACTAGATCCCTCTTTGCTGAGAGACCCATCAAAAAACATTTTCCATAGCCCCTCTTCATTTTGTTTCTTTTCCAATCCCTCTTTTCTTTGAGCAAACTCTTTATCTTCTTTCAAATCCACCACTATGGGTATTTCAGGATCATCATGTGAATCATGGAAGGATATAGAAGACCCTAAATTAGTATCTACAACATATATGGGGTGATTATCAGGTTTATCTTGGTCACTCACCACATGTGCAAGTCTCTTTTCTCCATACAATCTTCTATGACCTCCAAATAAAGGAATAGTTGCATATGGCATGTCCATTTGTAATGTTCCCTTTAAATTAGAAGCCCATGATCTTGATAGCAGCATACCAAATTTAGCAGGAATATCAGCCAACACCACATCTATGACAATGCTTTTGGCTGGAATTTGAGCAAGAGTCACCACCATATCTTTAATTAGTTCCAGACACTTCACTTTTCTGGAATCAAAATAACACAGGTCATTATAAGGCCTAGTAATCTCCAATCCTAGACTTTCCACTACAACCCTTGGCATTAAATTGTGAGATGCTCCTGAATCAAGCATAACATTGTGAAAAATCATATCATGAATGTTCAGAATCACATAAAAAGGAGGGACATGTTCTTCATTTATGTATTTAACTTTGGGGCCAAGGACTATAATAGGAGCATCATTTGTTACTTCTAGGGTATTTGGTTGACAATCATCTCCATTCTTCAACATTTTGGTTATTTTTTCTCAGTATTCATTATTTCTTAACAAATCATTGAATGTAATGGGAATTTTTATTTTAAGCAATTCATTTTTCATATTGAAAGAGGAAACTTCTCTATATACATCAATTGGCACATGATGTTTGATTTCTTCCGATATTTATCTAGTATTACTTACAATTTTCTGTACATTTTTTTTTCTGTATTATTTTGAATACTAGAAGGATTATTTTCATTATCCCTTCCTTTATCTATAGTTACATCTCTACTTCTTGATTTCAGGTTCCTCTGAAAATAATCTATGGTATTCTGTTAACCCATCTGATATTTTTCTGAATCCACCTCAGAAACACCACTGTCATATTCTTGAGAAAACAAACAATTCTCTTCTTCAGTGAGATATTTTTTTGCATCCAAATCATCAAAATGGTGAATCCGATTATCCATTTGATCAATTTATTCATCATCATCAACATAGTTTTCAGGTAAAGGAGGCCTCATATGTTGATCATTAGCATTTCTCAGGTTTCTTGGGTCTCTCTGTCTATTTTGAGGAGGAGGAGGAGGAGGTGGTGGTATTTTTAAGTTGGGGTTTCTTACTTGAGGTTTAGGTTTCTCTCTATTGGGTGGTATGTTGTCTAAAGCCAACCTGTCCATTAACCTTTCCATAGTTTTCATCATCATTTCAAATTTCGCATCATATGAAGAAGAAGCAACGACAGAAGTGGAAGGATGGTTTTCTTCTCTAGTTCTTTTTCTGTCCACTTCTAATCTATGTTTCATTTTTCCAAAAGCCATCAAATTGGCTTCAACCTTGAAGGCATATTTAAACATTGTAGGATTATTTGCGGATTTTCTTTCTCTCAACAACAGGGAAAAATCACTCTCAAAAGCATCTTCTTAATGGAGTTGGTAAGCACCTAATAAGGGTTTGATATGTGTTGGTATAGAATTATACACCCTCATAAATCTGCTGGAAAAATCATGAATAGACTAAAAATTCCCTTTTATAGATTGTTATATTGAGAAAGAACTTGTAGAGGACTTTTCTTATCTTCCCACCTATCTAGAAACAAAGTTTGAAAAGATTCAAAGGTAAGAATGGATCTTGTAGGTAAATATTTAAACCATATTTTTTCCTCTCCATACAAACTCTATGCAAACAACCTCATCTTAGCATCATCATAGTCCAATTCCTCCAAATAAATGAAATCTTTAAATCTATCCATATGCTCCCTAGCAGTAAAGTTTTCCTCCCCATCAAATAAGGATATTCTGTGAGAGTAGTTATGTGGTAAATCATGCAATACAATAGTTAAATCCAAAGGATCAAACCTAGCTTCCATGGGTCTAGGAGGGTTTTGAATAGCAGGAGGACTATGAATTGGGCTTGGAATATTAGTATAAAGGGTTTGAGTATGAGGATTATTTTCTTCAACCTTAACAGTATCTTAGAGATTATGCCAAAGAGAATCAAGAAAGTATGAATGAAGCCTATTAGGATTTATTTCTATTTTTTTAGATCTAATTCTGATTTAGACCTTTACAGATATCTTTTAAATCTTGTTTCCCACTCAGAATCTTGAAAACTATGAAATTCTTGAGAAAAAGACCGTTCAGTTTGAGAAGTACTTATTTTTTCTTTACCAGGCCTATGTCTAATCAATCTTTCTGGGTTTTCCACACCATATAAAATTTTAGAAGAAGGATTACCTCTATTGTGTGTCCTCCTGTAATCCAGGATGTATTTTTCTGAAAATATTCTTGAAATCAACATAGATTCACCAGGGAAAAGGTACAATCGATCTCAGATACAATAATATCTGCTCGACCAAAATTTTTTTGTCTTCTTGAAAGCTCCTTGCCATTCTCCCAGGGAATATTTGAACCCTCCTTCCTCAACAGAGGCGCCAATATGTTATTACTCATATTTTACCCCCAGTTGTGAAAGGTAAACCCCAAGGTAACCACGAAACCAAGCTTTATGAAATAAAGTTGGCTTCTTTCTCTGTAGAGAGGGATCTCTCAG
Source organism: Pseudotsuga menziesii (assembly GCA_001517045.1). Classification (NCBI taxonomy): domain Eukaryota; kingdom Viridiplantae; phylum Streptophyta; class Pinopsida; order Pinales; family Pinaceae; genus Pseudotsuga; species Pseudotsuga menziesii. The sequence continues at coordinate 85,963 of LPNX011143368.1, forward strand.
TATTTTTTTCTCACATGCCAGATATATATAAACAAAAGATAAAATTAAGATTGTTCATGGTTGAAACAAATGTACATTGGGAATGGAGTCATAATGTGGCACAATAATATTAACAATGTTATTGCATGGGAAACTTTACCAGAGGAAAGGTAGCAATCTCATTACAGTCAAAATGCTTTTGTCAGGTGATTATGGAGGAATTTAGAAACAATCCATTAATGTGGGAATCTAACTGGGATGAATCCAACATTAACTTTAGATAAACAAGTTTTGTGAATATTTGAAATTAATAGACATAGAATATTATTATGAATTATTCACTATTGTAAACTCATTCAAACATGAAAGGGAAAACATGATAGAATTAGTAAACAAAAAACGCATGCACATAAAGGAAAGGAAATGTAGACTGTAATAAAGACAACACAAGAATCTCTGAAAATGATAGTTTCGACTCTATAAGTTTATTAATCTCTGAAAGTATCAATTACAATGAAAAATCTCATGGGTTCAACCCTTGTTCAATTACAAAAACTTGTTCTTATACAAAAATCACTCCATGAGCTAAATAACTAACTCTAAAAATAGGCAATAACTTCCTTTTTACATCTGTCATCAATATCTCCTAACTAATAACTACTCTTAAAAATAAAGTAAAATGGTAAATAACTAGTCTTCAAAACTGGTCTTCGACAATCTTCATTCATGCAGCTTGTATTTGGATCTTCCATATTTTTCAACCAATTTCCACTAATAAGGAGATGGTAGGTCCATGTTGGCCATTTCCTTTATCAGCACTCTTAGCTCCATGTGGTCTCTATATGAAAAACATGGCAATTGTGCACACGTGGCTCTGAAAGCAAATAAAATTTCAAAATCCTCTGCTAGCTTATCAACTATTGTCTTTCTAGACAATTATTGTTTCATATCTTCAAATTTTCTATGGTCCAATCTACATTTGACCAAACGATCCTAATATTCTTTTTGGGATAACATTTTTCCCTTTTCTTCTCAGAAGAAAGGTAAACCTTTTTTGCATAATGGCGAAGATGAATCAATAAACAATTTGATTTGATGGTTCATAATATCAATCTTTTATTCCACAGTGTCCAGATGTTGGTGTTTACTCATAACCTTCCTTTCCCAAGTAATGATGGAAATTATGTCCTTGATTTTTGTTTTTTTCAATTCATCTTTTGTTAGGCCATTTAGAAAATAAATTGTGTTGTTAGCAGTCTCTATGGGATTCTTATTCAATCTTTCTTTTACTGCTGTTACACTTTGTCTGACAGCCTACATTACAATCTCCTTGTCCAAAATATAATCTAAGTAAGGCCTAAGTTTAGCTTCCTCAGCTATAAGTACATCCCAAATGATGTGTTTGGCTCCCTGTACAGGAAGCTGTCCTATCACATGTTTCATAAGCTTGTCATTTTTATCTGAAATCTCTTTGCATTTATTTTCCCAAGATTTCCTTTCTTCCTCCATCTTCAAGGAAAAATTCTCCAAATTATTATTTCGGTTCTTCAATCCAACAATTTCCAAATATCTCAAGCTAATCCGAGACATTGCTTGTACAACAGAGTCCGTATTAACTTGTGTTGGGGGTGAAACAATTTGAAATTTAGGCTCCTTTGTCTTTTGATTCAACTCCTTTTTCTAATTCTGCTTGTTTTCCTTTTAGATCCTTCTCATTTTAAACCAAAAGACCCATGTCCCTTTTCCATTTCTTCTTTTCTTAAGCAAAATTTAAAAGCTTTTGTTTACAATTATTTAATTCATCATTTAGAGTTTCTTTTTCCTTCTCCAGCTCTGTAAGCTCTGTAGTTTGTATGAGTTGGGAATTTAGGATATTCAATTTCTTTTTAAGTAGATGAATCATGTTCTCTTTTTCATTTAACATCTTATGAGTTTCTTCTCCTTTATTGTCTTCATTATCAACAGTCAATAAATCACCTTGAATCTTCTTATTTTGTTGTTGATGAGCTTTATTTTCAACCCTTTCTTGCCTCAGTTGGTTCTCAACTTTACTCTTGGAAGATTTCAATCTATATACCTTTAAAGTGGCTTTTATTAGGTCACTATAGATCACTTCCCCATTTTTTTTGTGGAGATGAATCATATCAGGTATAGGTATATTTTCAAGGTTCATTCTCATTTCAGCTACCTTATTCTTGGTTTCCCATGCTCGGTTCAAAGTGTTATGAACATGATCCCTAATAGTCACCAATGACACATCCTTGCTTGAAATATTTCTCACATCTGCATGCAGCTTTAAAGATTCATTTGTAGCCACATCTTTGTCATCTATATACTTGTTAAACAATTCAGCTCTAGTTTTAAACTAAGATGTGGAACCTTTGGGTGTCTTTGAGAAAACATATTATTTAATTTCAAAGGCTGGTCCTTTGAATTTCACTTTCTTTTTCTTGCCTTTTGTATCTAATTCCTGTACCATTTTACCTTCCTTTTCAAATTTCTTCTTCTTTGTATTTTGAGCAGTGTCTTCTTCTTCTGTTTGCATGGCATCCGAAAAATCCCTTTTATTTCTCTTCTCTAAGTAACTAGCAATAGGAGATGTATTTTCTGCTGCTATAACAACAGCCAAAGTATATAGTTGTATATTATCCTCCTCCTTCATTGGTGACGTGGACCCTTGTTGAGTCTCTTCTCCATTTTGTGCCACCTGGGGATAATATGACCGATTAGCACTCTCATCCAGGCCTTCAACTTCATGATGCTTGAATGGTTTATTCTTGTTAACTTGTCTTCTTATTGAAATGAGATGGTGAGGATCATTATTGTTTGCTGGAACTATTTGGAACCTCATTTCTTCTAAAAAAATCTATACTACAGGAAAATCAGCCTTACTCTTTATAATGAATGGGCCAAATACCAATGGAAACTTGATTTCAGATGACTTCTTACAATTGATAAAGTGCTCATTCCCAACAATGAGCTTCTGGCTGATCAGCTACAAGGAAAAAATCCCAGGAGTTAAGAAATCAGTTAGAATATAAGGCTGACGAACAAATCCATACACTTTGATTACTGTACTTTCTTCCATCAAGAACTAGTCTCCAATTCTTTTCTCAGGTGAACATTACAACATTTATTTGATAAGAGGTAGTACCCTAGGCAACTTTTGTTGGAAAAACACCTTATATACCTCAGACATAAGGAAGTTCATATATTTTCTAAAATTCTTGTTCATCTCATCAATGAGAAGCATCTATGGAAACTGTAGGTTGTCCTCATTGAAAAATAGGAACATCGTAACTAAATGAGATTGGAATCTCAAAAATTTGGTGTTGTGGAAGTTAACTAGCTGTAAGTGAATGCTCTCAGCTAGAAACTCATCAAATTTAAGGCAATAAGACTGACTCAAATCTCTTGGCTCAACTTGAATAGTATTGATTTTGAACAGTAGATTCATTAGGTACTCAATGACATAACTGTTAGTATCTAGACCTAGAAACTGACTCATAAGGGAAATAACAGACTGAGTTTCCTCATTAAATAGACTTGAATCTACAGGAAAAGCTTGTTTTGAAAGGATATGTCAGGTTTAAACAAGTATGGAAAAGGTTTGTTTTTCCTCAATGGCGGCCTCTTTGAATAACTGAATTAGAATTTCTTTACTAAACTCTTCAGACAACTGGGTGAAAGCAACAAGAACAACAAATGTGTCTTGTACGACAAGTGGAATGTCAAGACACATAATTTTGGAATTAGCTGCATCCATAATTACCCTCTCGGAATAGGAATAATTACAGGCACACCAGTCAATAAATTTGAGAAAGTTTTGGGTTTGCTCAGTACTGAAAAAATGGAAATAAGACTGAAAGACTCCATGGACCTCTGTTCCTTTGTATTTAAGGACTTTTAATTTGTTTTTTTTATAGGTCTACTAAATTAATGGACAATATTGTGTCAAAAACCTCATAATCTCTTTCTTCAAAAACCTCTTCTATTTTCTAGTATTCCAATGCTTGAGCCTCCACTCCCTCTACACTGTCCATGTTAAATATCTTTTGGTAAGAGGAAAATGGCCTACCTGGTTACTTGACAAGTGGACCGAATATTCGTCTGAGTTGGATTCTTTCGCACAATCATGAGCTCTCGATTTCCAATGCATAAACAAACAAATAATCCATATCCACATGATTTTGATTTTATATTATTTTATTCCCTTATTAGCCATGGATCTTATCCAATTAAATATTTTCATGTCCATGGATCTAGTGTCCTTCCTTCTAAGCCATTGATCCTGATCACCATTTAACCATGCTAACTCATTCTTGCTATATCATCCATCCTTATCTCTCATGTAACTTTCAACAACGAAACTAATCATAACCATAGATCTACCTCTGATTTACTTTTCATCGTAGATATCTTCTTTAACATCACCCATTCACATCATAACTTATCTTAACTTTGATTTAGAAGATTAACACTCGACCATTGATCATATCCTTTACAAACCCCCACCATCGATCAATTCCCCTTTTCTGCTGAGATTTGGTTTTCCAAAAAGTGTGCATCTTCTCTCAGCGGAGTGATCCTCCACCATAGATCTGAGCCCTTGTTGATCTCAACCATTCATTTCCACTCCCCTTTAATCAATTCTGCTAAGGGTCCCTTCAATTTTATTCATGCATGTTGATTCAACGGAACAATCCTGAACCATAGATCTCTCTTCCATCAAATATGCACCCTTGATTGTGTGGGCCCCTTAACAAATTCTGCTAGTTCACACATTCTTTTTACCTATGCACTTTTCATCGGTGGAATAAATATGAGCTCTTGATCTTGATCAAGCCTCCATCTCGATCGTTGAAATATGTACCATGTACCATTTTCTGCTGATTTTAGCACTTATTTCCCCCATCCATGTTCACCTAACAGAGTGAATTCCAACCATCGATCATTCCTCCGCCAATATCTTTGCTGCTGCTTTGTGTCAGATTTAACTTTTTTCGATGATTGAAAACGTTAATCCTTCTGTGCATGTCCCATTGGCAGAATATTTCCTGGTTGTAGATCCTCTTTCCCTATTTCACATAACTGTAGATTTTGGATGCATGTTAACCCATTCCACTAGCGACCAAATTTATTTATGCCTTGCAAATTTTCCCAGTGAATTCATCTACAGTCGTAGATCATCTCCGCTACAGATCCGCACCATCAAAATTTACCATGAGATAACATAGGGGCATATTTTTCATTTGAAACTTATTTATAAGGTTAAGCTAGGATTTTTCTTTGAATAAATAATTTCCAACTATGAAATAAGCTTCTTTCATTATTTTGAAGCCCCTTCCTACATATCTTCAGGTCACATGATAAAAGTTTTAGCTATTACCTTACATTTTCTCATGCCTTCCCCCCCTTCCCAACTACTTACCAGAAATGGTGCTAACACATGTTTTAGGAACATAGATAACTATGGTGGATTATGGACAATTTCCAAAATATGTGAATCATAGGTGCAAAAGAAGACCAAAATTCATTGTTCCACAACACTTTTTGATCATTTGGAAAACATGGAGGTAAAGGTGACCCTAAATGTTGAGATCATAAAATTTTATGAACTCAACATTTAACCTACTTATCCAAAAAAACACCTTTGGTTCACTACAACAAATTTGAATTTTAGGGGGGGTTGTCTTCCACTTCCAAAAGTCACTTTTACCATCAGTTTTGGATTTGGAGGTGGTCTTTACAAAACCTCCCCTAATAGCACTGACGCTAAAATTTGGAATTTTAGGGGTGGTTTTAGAAGAGACAAGAAACGCCCCTAAAAGTGACTTTAGGGGGTGGTTTTGAACCCCACCCCCAAAAGTGACTTTTAAGGGCAGTTATGAACCCCTCTCATAGACACCTATGGGGGCGGTTCCAACCCCCCCATAAAAAACATTCCTTATTACAAACCTTTGGGGGAAGTTACAAACCCCTCTCGTAGGTACCTATTGGGAAAGTTTCAAACCCCCTCGTAGGTACCTAATGGGGCGGTTTCAAAACCCCCTCATAGGTACCTACGAGAGTAGTTTCAAACCCACCCCATAGGTGCCTATGGGGGCAATTTCAAACCCCCCTCATAGGTTCCTACAAGGGCGGTTCTAAATCCCCCCTAAAACTACTTCTTACAAACTTTTAGGGGCAGCCTTAACAAACCCCCCAAATAGAACTGATGCTAAAAGTTTGGAATTTTATGGGCGGTTCAAAACCACCCCTAAAAGTATTTATTACAAAAGTTCAGGGGCGGTTGTAAACCCCCCTCGTAGGTACCTATGGGGGTGGTTCGANTCTTTACAAAAATTTGGGGGAGGTTATGAACCCCCCTCCTCATATAAACTTATAGGGGGGGTTTTGAACACCCCTCATTGTAACATATAAGGGAAGTTTTGAACCCCCCTCGTAGTAACATATGAAGTCATTTTAGAACCCCCCTTTTAGAAACATACCAGAACGATTTGAAACCCCCCCTATAGCCATAATAAATCATAATAAAATATATTTTATTAAAAATATCAATATTTAAATATCATTAGGGCACAAAGGAATCAAACCTTCAACCTCCTGCTTGTAAAGTAGGCGCTCTTCCATTGAGTTAGAACCCTTTAAGAATTGGGTAAATGAATAAAATTAACACCAAGATTGCATCATTTGTAATTTTAAGAAAAGACAATAAAATCTAAATACAACCATGCTTAAAACCTAAATGGGAAAAATGCAGTTGTGGAAATAGGGCATGCTTTTCCTAAAGAAAAATGGTGGAGATCCTGGGGAAAATATAGTTAATCAACCTTGATTGATTCCATATGTCATTGACTATAAATCCCCAAAATAATGCATCATATGTTTAGGAAATTCCCAAATTAATCCAAGTAAGAATTGTGTAATTTTCCATCTAGTTTCTTCCATAACCTTCTCTAAAGGTGGCTCAAATTTGTGGTCTAGAACAATTTAAGTCATCAAATACATGAACAAGTCATGAAAAAAGTGGAAAATTATATCTTGGGTATCTATTATACTTTCTTTTCTATTTTATACATAGGAAAATTTTATTTTCCTCAAAAAACTAATGCACAAAGTGATGTGTTGGAAGAAAGTTGTCATTGATGTCAACATGACTGAAAGAGAGTTATAGTGCAAGACATGATAAGTATTCCACGACTTGATAGCCAAGATGATCATATTTGATGAAGTCCTCCATGATCAAAATATTGGGTGAATCTATCAAACCTAAAGCAAGACTCAGTTTGGGAAAATATTTGTCTTATAGATGTTAAGATCCGTATTTAATGTACCTAATTACTGTGGCAAATGACCCAAGATTAGATCCATCAGCTTAGATAGTATAAGACATTCAGGGTTGTGAGATTTCAAATCATGAGAAAGAGGGCCATATGCCAGAGTATCATCACCGATTCATACTTGAAACTAGTTTATCCATCAAGGAGGGAATAAATAATAAATGACAGACTCACATGGTGTTAAATCTAAGGAAAAAAGAAGAAGATATTTATCTGTGTTAAATTATGGATAATTTCGAGGCACTGACCTATATTTTCTCTACTGTAGCTTCACTTTGGCATCATCATAAATTTCTACAACATAATGCATCTAGCTAGAAATGGGTTTTTGTCCACACTTGCAAAGTGTCACCCTATTTGGGAAGTAGTTGGTCGTTAAAATGTTGATGTGCCCAAACATTGGAGCAACAAATCAATAGTAAATAAATCTTGTAAATGCATGTACATAGAAGGAAGGGGTTTGATCCCTTGATCATGGAGCCATCCCACTTGGAGGTTATCTTTAGCTCCTCCAACCTCAGCCGCAAACCTAAACATGTTACAAGATTCCTCTCATCCCAACACACCTTTCATAAGATGGCATATGTCAACTCTACCAAGTGAAGAAGCCAAAAAAATATATGGAAAACAATTACAAGTCAACCCAAGTTAAAATAAGGTTAAAATTACAGGTAAAATCCAATGAAATACATGTTAGATCAGACTTTTGAAAAAATTGATTTCTATTTGAATAATATAAATACTCTTTAGATGGACACATTTGACATTGGAGGTATATGAGTGTGGAGAAAAGACAAGAAGGAATCTGAGCCATAGAAGATTATAAGAAAATAAAGAATGGGCATATGAAAGGAAGAATCAAGTCAGTAGTTGATATGATGGTGTCTTGACGGATCGTTCTTTGTTTGACTATCATCACTGAGACAGAGGAATTTTGTGAGCATAAATTATAATATGAAAACAATTCTCTCTGCAATAGATGATATGGGTGCATTAACAAAGATCGTGTCTCCTTAACCAAATCTCAGGATTGAGAATAAATCATACTATATAGAGTCTTTATGCAAGGTATTTGAAATGAAGAGTAAATCAGTGAAAGAGTAAGTGCAAAATACAGTTCTAAACATTGTAGATTGAGCAAAGAAATCATTCGGTATAGTTAGAGTACAATATAATTCGTAGTTCTATAGTGATCCTCGGGGAAGATTGAGCATAGAATTCTAGTGATAGTTTGACAACAACTTTTCCAAACCTTTTTATATATGATTGAACCAAGATTTAACTAGAGAACTAAGTACAGTTAGAAGAATATTAAGAATGAGAGAGATTCAGGAACAAACTTAAATACAGCTGGAAGATATTTTTAAGCATAGTGACAATGATTAAGGTAGAGAAGAGATCACTCACTAGTCTCACAGAAGACCTTCATACGGGAATCTATACAAGTTATGTCTAGTATCTTAAGGGGTTGTATCCTCCTCCTATTGGAGTAGGAGAAGAGGGGTGTTGGGGAATCCCTTTAGTCAAAGTAGAAGAAACATGGAGGTTGGAGCCTCCCACCAGTTGTAGCTCGTACATTTGGAGAGTGTAGTATCCTCTATTTGATGTCATTTATCATATAGTATTTTTCAATATATTATATTGAGTTTTCATATACATATTGTGTCTACACTTCTTGATGATCTATGCTTGCATACATATTGATGAGAACTTGTAATAAATGATTGATGAAGTTTGATGAAGTGTTAATAAAGTGAAAAGAGACTAAATAGTGTATGATGTTGATTCACTCCCACCCCTTTTAGTATCATTGTGTGTTCCAACAATTGGTATCCGAGTCGGTTCCTTTAGATTCAACCTGACAGCTAGAAAGTAGATCTTAGAAGTGCAGATGGAAAAGTCAAGAAATCAAGTCTCCAAACACTCAGCAAATGTCTCCTCCAATGCTATGTCTTCAAAACCTACTAAATATTTGGAAGAATATCTTCCTATCCTAGTTGATCCATTTAATGAACAAAAAATTTAGAATTTGGAGTGTAAGAATGAAATACTTTTGTAGTTAATTGGACCTTGGTTGTAAAGTATGGGACTAAGTTGTCACTAGAAGCATAGCTACAAAGGATTCAAAAGAATACAACGATGATTTAATTTACAGGAGCATCATGACCTGGTTGTGTTGAACATGTTGTAATAAAAGAATCCACCTTGTGGTTGAACAATGTTGAAAGACAAGGTGTTGAGTTGTTAATGGATAACCTGTAGACTTGAGTTTGAGGCCAGAATATAAAATAGTGGAAATAATTTAGGTTGTGTGAGGCTATTACTAAACATTGGAATTGTTTGTAAAACCAAAAATTGATGTGCTGAGGACATTGTGAAAAAGAAGAAATTTGAAGACTTCTATATTGAGAGGAATTCAGTGAAGAGTTCAAGTTCAAGATGACCGCTGATTTCAGAGCTAGTGGATTGCATTATGGACAGAATGGGTACACTTTTTCAAGGCCAAACTTTGAGTATTTGAAGACTATTTAGGCACAGATATGAAGTTGTTTGTTTGAAATAAAAGAGGACTGTTCTAAGCACACTTTTCAAGGATACTTTTGCAGAGTTTAAGGACTATCTTAGAAGCATATTTGAAGGTTCTATGAAAATTGCTTGGGTTTTTATTGTTTATTTCCAGGATAGAATTTGGACAAAGCTTGAAAATAGATTTGTGAGATGACTTGTGAATAGAAGTGGGAGAGCCTTAATCACTCGAGGACAAATCAATATGAAGCAAAACCAATTCAATTCAACCATGGTGAAGCCCCGACAATTAGACAGTGACAAGGATCTGCAGAAGGTGCAAGTAATAGGTAAAGGTCTTAAGTTTATTAGTACATAGGAGTACTAAATGATTTTGGGTATTGTGGATTTATTCATGACTAAGGACTATAGTCGATGACAACAAGTCTAGGTGTGTCTATATGACTAACTCTAGACAAAAATTGAAGGCTCAAAGACTATTGTGTGAGAAACAAAGTTCATATGTTTTGAGTGAATCCTAGATTACAGACTTGAGAAGGTAACTTGATCAGAGTTAAGGGATCTATGAGAGATAGAATTCTTGATCGACTGATTACAGGAAACATTTTACTATGAAATATTGATGATTTACTTCTATTGATGAAAATCAATCTTGAGATACAAATGCATGAAGGAGTATACTTTGTACGACCAAAACAACATTTTTGAAACTCCTTGAGAACTCCGAAGAATGATGATGAAAATACAATGACTATATTTTCAAAAAAATTATGTCAAAATGATTGTTTGAGAGGCTTGAAGACTGGGGATCATCTACGAGACAAAAATAAAGCATCATGTTGAGTAGACCTATAATGCATGCAAAAGTAGATCTGAATTGAAATTTGAACAAAGAATTTCAATGGCAGGGTTGAGTGTTACTTAAAGACTACTCTAGGATAGATTTGGATGACTAAATCTTACTTTCAAGCTATGTTGACCTGTTGAGAACCATGTTCTAAAGCATGGTGAGAATTGTTTGAAAGACTCTTTCATGTCCAGTTGAATAATCATGTAGATTACAACATTCAGTCTAATGTGTCTGCAACGAGCTATAAGAAAATAATTGATACACAAAGTCATTGGTAGCATAAATGAATTTCCAAACCATGACCATTAAAAAAAAAACAAGTTCAATATTTTGATAATGCATAGCAACAGAGAACTAGTAAAACAAATCCTAAAGATAGGGGGATCAAGTTGAAGAGAACTGACATGAGACCACTGTACAAGTCAAGGATGAGATCATAAGCTGACGGGGAGCTGGTAAGTCTACAAGACATGAACATCAATACAGAAGTATAATTCATTCTTGAAAAATTAATTGGCTCTGAAGCCATAGGACAAACAACCTGACTTATTATTATTTTGTTATTTTGGGCTTAGAGAAAAATAAAAAATTGCTATTTTGGACATTGTTATTTGCATCTCTTTGAACTTGGGTGTTATAGTATTAACATACCTTTTTAGTTTCAATAGTATGTAGCTATCTAGCAACTTTGGGGGATGTATGTGTGCCCCACCTATTTTGCATTGAAGCTATGTACACATTGTTTTATTAATATTAAGTATATTTTTGAAGAAACTCTTTAATTGAAAATTTTCATAAATATAAAAAAAGGTGTTTAGTTAAGATTTGGATTCCTAACACCAAATTAAAGATGAAATATCTACTATCAAAACATATTAAGCGTTGATTTTGTCAATTAGAGGTGGTATGAGAAGAGTGATAGGATTTGGGAAAGCCAATTTGATGAAGAGAGGATTCTAGTGGAAAAATAGTATTAACTTTGAATGAAGGTTGAAGAGATAAGCGATTGCTTGTGTATCTATTGTTTCCCTTAACAAGGTAAATCATGTACCAACATGTTGTGCTTTGAAGAACTTCAAATTGTGGAAGGGATTAATATTTCAATTTTGGTATGACACTCTTCTTATAGGTACCTTAACCCTTTGAAGGAACCATTGAGGATTATTTAAGGAGGTTTATCAACAAAATAACTCAAACATTTTAACCTAATAAAAAACATAGAAAGTATCCCTCCAAAATATATTTATTAAGAAGAGGCACACATCTTTGCACATAAAAAGTTCTCATTTAGGGGTATCGAACAAAAAAATATTCTAACTAGACATCTATTGACAGAAAGAAGAAATAATATGGAAACATACCTGCAAGCGTTTAAAATGGCAGAAAATGTTACTGCATTTGGTTTGATTCCAAGCTCATGAATTTTATAAAAAATTTCCTCCATACACAAAATATCCTTATATCTCTGTTTCATCTCTTTGAAGTTAGAATGATATATACTATGAGGTCTCTCAATTCAAAGCTTCCTAGACAGTGTTAATCCATTGTATTCCTTGTTTTTGTTGTATTTTGGTTTTCCCATCTTTTAGAGACTTGTCCAAGGTCTTATATACTACAACCATTTTAGAGGATCCCTCATACCAACTTTTGGGATGGACCTGAAGCAAATACCTAAGATAAAAACACTTAAATTTAAAATGTTAAAACATATTTAAAAAGTACTATAAGTTAGATATTATAAAAATAACTCCATTGCCTATTCTGTGAACTTAGAGATGTAGGACCTAGAAGGAAAATCCTCCTAAAGGAATCAATAATAGAGTTATAAGTAAAAACATTTGGTTCTATACCTTCCTTCATCGTCTTATTCAACAGAGCCACAACCCCTTCAAATGAGCCCTTCTTACATAAAGCATAAACTAATTAAGCACTATAAATCAATACTTTTGGATCTAACCCAACCTGTTCAAACTCATTTAGAATGTGATTAGCCCCAACCTGTAATCATCATTTAGAAAATATATCTATTGATGTATAGTAAGTTAGCACATTATGAGTTATAGACTCTACCTTCATCTCTTCAAACAAATCTTTTACTTTGTTGTATCTCCTTGTTTTCCATAGCCACCTAATAGAGAATGATATGTTATAGTATGCTTCTTGAAACCAAGGTGAAGTTATGCACACATTATGAAGTATTAATTACTGTTAGTGTAACCACACAGTCATACTGTACATTGTATTTATTTTTGGGCACAGTTACCAAGGTCTGACATAGATTTTGAATGTTTTCTGGTACAACAAACCATACTGCTGAACAATCAAATATGGAATAAATTACGAGGTGGTAGCTAATATTAGATATAAGTAAATGAGTTTAATTCTGGTTGTACAAATTGTAATCTCATAAATTTTCTAAGTTTTCTCATAAATACTGGTTTTCCCTTCGGGGTTTTTCCAAGGGCATTTCACAAACATCTCGTGTCAAATCTGTGAATGAGTGTTGTTCATTGTTCATTTATTTCCACTGAAAGTTACTTGTCATTTGTAATTATGCTCACTAGTTTATCTAGAATGCTTGTGGTTCACTTGCATTAATGGTGAATGACTGTTGGGAGGTTGAAATTAGTGTATTTACAAGTGTTTGATGAAATTTCTAAGTGAGCATTTAAGTGTTCTAGAAATTTTAACATTAATAACTGATTGAAGAGTGGAGATGGAACAATGTCCTTAGATTTTACAGATAAAGAAGTTCAAACTGACCTACTTGGTTGTGTTCATGAAATGCTTGAGAAAAACTAAATACCATTTGAAAAAGAGAAACCATATGGTATTTGTAGATCAATAAATTGGGCAGTTAATGGCTTGTTATTGTGAATCACATGAGTAAGTGTTTTGCATTGCGTTTGTTACAACTTACAAGTAATTTATCTAGCAAGAATTTCTTGAAAGAACCAAAATTGACGTCCTTACCTTTCAGTGTATGTGGGAAACTAGAAATCACAATGCATTGCTTTTGTGATCTCGCCATTTGAATTCCTATTCTTATTAGATAAATCTCAATTCATTTTTGTAAATTTAGTATAGACTAGAAATTGAGACTGCTATTGTTTGTGGTAAAATACAATTATTTTATGGAAGCCATATATTCTCACAAACTGTTATATAAAAGAAAAAAGGTGATGAATTTCCAAAAGCTAATTATGCCACCAAAAGGATTTGTAATGAAAATAAAGGCATATTATAAATCCTATGATGGGGAATTCTCATGTGTCGTGGAAAAGATAAGATCATGGAAAGTCTAAAAAACCTCAGCATCAGGAAGTGTACTTAGATCACGACCATTCCTTTCATCCAAAATTCTACCACCCATCATGCTCCGGGCTTCCTCTATAATTAGAACTAGCCTTGCCAGCAACCTACGATCTTGCACTGTAGACATGTCCTCCATTATCTATAAGAAACTAGCAACATCTATAAGCATAGGAATTTACATATAATCAAACACTAGGGTATTCCTCCCACACAAACATGCATGTGACCTTTTACACCCAGTATATTGATAAATAATAATACACAATGGTTAAGAACTTGTGCATGATAGGGATACTGGGGCATCTAGATTTGACTCATAAACTGGAAATTATACTATTTCAGACTCTACAACAGAAGCCAAAATACCAGGATGTTTAAATTATTCAAACTCTATATATGTTAGCCTAACTGTGGCTTTATGATTGCATATACTTAAAAAACAATTAGTAGTCACTTTCCTTTTATAATATCAAATTTATCTAGTTCCATGGAAAAAGATCAAATTCTCCATTGATTTATGTGTTTGTTATTTAAACACATAAACTAGGCTTTAACAGGTCATAATAAATTCAGTGGCAAAAATACATGCTACAATATTGGTAGCAAATAATTCAAACGCATTATGTATACCTACCATTTTAAAATAATATTTGATCTCTGATTAGTTGAGTTTTAGGTTTCTGGATAGTAAATATAGAGGCATCTACAATTAAGTTAATTTTTTCCAACCTATAAAGAGTTAAGAAAATAGACAAGAGTGCATCTAGACAAAGAAGAACATATTATCTGATGCTTTCAAACCTCTAATAAATCATTTGCTTGGTGGTAAATATCATTTAGATTGGATTTTGGAGGGACAACTTCCCCCCCATCCTCACTCGCAAAAGTACCTCCACGTCCAGCAACACGACGAAGCAAGTCTTGTCGAATCTCCTTCTTGGGGGTTCGAAAAAGAATCCAAACCACCTGCACTTGAGTTGATACAACTCCAATAAAACATGAGAGTCAAAATAGGAAACTTCAAAAACATGAAATTTGAATCCCTTGAAGAGAGTCAATTTTACACTCATCTACATGTAATATCTAAAAATGAAGGAAACGAAGTAAGAATAAATCTTGAAGTAGGTGAGTCCTACGTGCAGTGGCAACTTTTTGGTCAAATATGACAAGTTTGTGTCTTTTATCACCTCAAGAAGCCACTCGTGATGTACATTGGGCAGTACAAACATTAATTAGGATCCATATGGCTCACTTCTAAAATATATACCAAAATAACACAAATCATGCATCAATAAGGATTTCAATTTCCCTATAAGTTTCCTGGGAAACTGATTTCCCTGGAATCTATGAGCCATTGGTTTTTCCCGATTCCACCCCTTAGGAAATCAATATGAATTGCATCATCAAACCAACAAATCATCCTAGCTTGAAAATCCATCCCTAGATAAAGGTGAATTTGTAGCCTATATCAATTTAGATTTCCTCTCCCCAGCTTGTAGTCATTTTCCTTTAAACCCTAGTCCATCCATTGAAACACAAGATTATATGTTTCTTATGCGGTTACTCTAATCAACTATGCACATCTATCTGCAAGTCAGATGCAAAAATTCCTCAAGGAAGAGGATCCATAAACAACTTTATGATCTGCAAAAAGGGAAAGGGTCAGTGCCATTTCAAAAAACTGGGCACCTATTTTCCTTCATGAAATACTAAGGCGGATTCAACACACCCCAAGGAGTACCAATGAAACATTGTGGGAACCTAATTGAAAATATGATAGGTCTTAAAACATGTATGAACACTTCATGGTGGTAAGGATGTTGCAGACCTATATCTTTCAATGTGCCCTGCAACAACTTCAACATCAATTGGATACCATTTATGATAATCTTAAACTAATTTAGGTCACAACAATAAAAACAATAATTTGAAGACAAAAAAGGTTTGCAGTTGTGGAATAAACATGTTTAACCAGGTTGGATGAGTATGATGGTGCTATCATGGAATATGTTGGGACCGAATTTGTCACTTTATCCTTATTCTTGCCTCTGCTATCTCAATGAATACAATCTTCAGGATTTTTATATGGTTGTTTAAATGTACAAGGAAAGGTTGAAGAAGTTGTTAGTTTGATGGCATACCTAGTCACAATTCTTGGTGGTCTTGTGCATATAAGCAATAGTGAGGATCTTGATGTCGAATTTTGGAAAACATTATACCCATATCCTGGAGGTAAGTTTCCTATAGCAGTGAGTCATCAATATCCATGAAAGGGGACGATTTGGATTTTTAGGCCTTACTATAGCTCAGTTTGTAGCCGCAGCAACAAGGTAAGGGATAATATTTCACAGTGTATTTCGAGGCCTTACAATCCCTTTAACTATATTTGAAAATAAATAAATTATCTTGCAGATATTTCACATTGGATTTATTGTTGGTTGAATTGTTATATGTTAGTTTCAATTTGAGAGTTTAATTGTGAAAGATGTTCATAATTGTTGTCGCTGACAAATTTTTCTCCAACAATTAAAACTAAAACAACTCCTTAACATGGCAAATAGATACACTCATCCCTCTGTATGGATTCATGTGGAACAATTCTCATTTTTTTATTTTTCATCTGTATCAGCGATCATAATAAATTATTGGAGTTAAAGGGAAAGTTGGAATTTGGAGAGCTTATGTACATCATGACAGATAAAGGTGGTGATAATGACATAATTTACTATCCATTAATAGCTAATATAGGTAAAACTTGACAATGTGTACTAAAATATGGTAAAGTGAATCTATCAATAATACCCTGAATGCAATTTATGGAGGGAATATAGGAGCAACTCTCATACACGTAAAGCATTATATATTATGCTAGAAATTGAGTTAATGGATTAACTAATAGCGCTTCGATGAAAAACTACTTCCAACTGGAAACATTAGATGGAAGACAATATATCATCATTATGGCATTGTTACAAATGAATCCAGATGCATGTCTTGGGTGACACCAACAAAGTGGCAGAATATTAAACATACCAGACTATGTAAAGGGTGATTGCAAAAGTTCAACTTATAAAAAAGTAAAGGATTTAAATATGTAAGGTCGGAAGATTAGCAATAATAGAGTATCCAAGAATGAAAAATATTTGACACGAGATTTGTATGAAGAGATAAAAAATACACTCAACTTGCATACTTGATTTCAAATACAAAGATATTGCAATAGTTAATATATCAAGTATTTTTTCTTGTTTCTATTGAAAATGACCACTTAGATGTATTATAAAATATTATATTGATCATTAGGACATTCATTAAATAGAATATATCTGTAAATTGATGATACTGCATAAATTCAATGTTACTAGGTAAACTACAATTCAAATTATTGCTTTACTACTCATTATTCTGATATGGAAAAGATACCATAGAAAGGTAAAGGAAAGCATAGATGGTTTAGAGAGTCTTGAATCTCTCCACTAGAACCTAGAAGTTTCCAAGTAGAAATATATATTCCCCAAATGTGAGTGATGGATCCATGAGAATCCCCTCCAAGATGCAAACTACTTTAAATTAACATAACAACTTAGTGAAACAATCTTAAGGAATGCGTGGTACTTAAACCTAGGTATTTTAACCTTAGATTTCATCCAGTTATTTTCAAAGAAGGAACCTATAAGTGATGCATCAAAATATAGGAAACCTATCTAGAGGAACAACCTGCTCATGGGAATTGAATGCTTCACCTTGAAGGCTCCAATCCTAGAAGCTTCATTCCATGCTAGAGTATGTGATGTTATAGGTATAGATGCTATGCATATTGATTAAGATCACTCTATAAAGTGACCCCTTGTTGGGTGTATTATAATGTCTAAATTAATCCACCTATTCTTTAATTATCAACCAAGGTTGGTAAGCTTTGAGTTGACAAAAAATATATGAGAAGGAAGAGAAGTTCTTATGGTGTCCTGAAAATATTTTAGTAAACAAAAGATCGAAATATCTTTCAAAATGAAAAAACCGAGTCAAACTCCTAAAAATAAAATTATTAAAGGAATTAAACTGGGACATAATAAGAAACTAGACAATTGAAAATAAACAATTAACTACTCAAATGGAAAACTAGGGTACAAGGAAAACTCAACTTATAAGAAACTAGAAAACTTAATAAGAAAAGCAAGTAGAAAACTTAATAAAGAAAACTTGATAAAAGAAGCAAGTAGAAAACTTAATAAAAGAAATGTCTTTAGGTTCTGTCCTAAAAGTTCTTTCAACAATAACACAACATAAAAGAGACAACTTAGAAACATACTAAGGAAAACACATATAACACTAAATCTCACATACAAACAAATAAATCAATCTAAAAACATAAATACAAAATAATACAGTATTAAAACAAAATTACTAATAACATTCAAGACAAAAACAACTTAACACACATTCAAAACAAAAAGAAATAAGGAAAATAATAAAACTTTAATAAATGACCTAAAACAATTAATCCTTGACTTTATTGTTAAATAAAACTAATACCTAACTATTACAGTCAAAACATAATTCAGACATTAACAAAAAAAAACTAAAAACAATCTCAAAATAAATAAAAAACACTAAAAACAGAACTAAGGGTTGAATGGCAGACTGAACTATGGGTCTGAAAGGGGTGGATGAATAACAGACTGAACAGGCTATCCAAATGACAGGCTGCATATTTAAAATGGTAAGAACTAACCTAAATGAACTAATCTTCAGCTGAAGTCATGTAGATGTAAATCTAATGCATAAAAGCAATAAATAAACCTACTTACTACGCAAATGTAACAAAAAAATAAACTTAAGCAAATTCATAAACATAAGCATAAAGAAACCATTGCATATTAAACTAGAATGTAAATTGCATAAACTGATAATTAAAACAGAAATAAAATAAACAGAACTAAATCTACTTAATTGGATAAACAACAATCTATTAACTTGCAAATAAAACAAACACCAAAATGGAAATAAAATGACTGAAAGAAAAACTGGAAATAAACTATGCGCGCAGTTAATTATCTAATTCAGAAATAAAATTGCATTATAGAAATAAAACAGATTGTGAATTAAACAAGCTACAACAAAAATGAAAGAAATAAACAAGAAAAGAAACCTCTGGTTGATGAGGGGCCCTCTCAGCAATCAGGGGTGATTCCTGGCTAACTTCTACTCAAACACAATCTTCAACAACAATGCATACAACTCTTTATTCAGATGGTGGAACAGAAATACAATGTTCAATAGTAAATCACAGCAATAACTCTTCTCTCCTAACTCTGCTATCTGCCTGATTTTATAGCTAATTGAGCTCTCTCACAGAGGCTGCTATATATAATGATTTACAAGGATGATCAAGTCAACCCTTTAGAGGTTGAATGCTCTCTAAATTTAGTCAATCTTAAAGGCATTTAAATGATCATAGGCTAACATGCACGCATCTTCCTTCTTCAGCGCGGACATTCTTCAAAGGTTGCGTACAGGATTCTCTTTAGCGTGAATGATCTTTAGAGGTGGCGCACAAGTTCCTTCTTGAGCGCAGCAGGTGATTGATGGAGAACATAGGAGAGCGTAGTGGCGAATGTTCTAGGACATGAGTTGAATGCATCAATCCAGCACATGGATGGTTGATGTGGTGGCGAGAAAAGGAGAACAAAGGATGGAAAGTATCTAGAACACAAATTCATCACCAGACATGTGGATAACCAGATCGTTTGTAGCTATTTCATGTTTTAAATGCTCGGAGTTAATTCTTAGCAGTGCATAGTCTGATGGGCGATCTAGATGGAGAGCTAAACAGAAGGATGGGCCGTGAGTTGGATACGCTGGGCATTGATCTAGGGAGATCGAAGTATCTATCTGCTGGCGCGCTTCAGGACTAGAGTCTGCAGCAACACATTTCAACATCTGGAAAACCACCTACGAGTTTTACGCAATAGGATGGATGACGAGTTGGATGCCAATATGGACATGTTGTGTGAAAGGCATGCTGAATGCGTTCTGTTTATTAATTTAGCCCAAAAAGATTATAAAATATGCAAACAATAATATAAATCAGTTAACACATCAAATGCATTTTAATAATGTTATTTTTAATTAATAAAACCATAAAAAATGATAATAATAAAAGATTTCATATAAACCTTAAATACACTCATACCTTAGGCTGAATAATAATTTGCGTGTCATAAAATATACAAAAGATAATAAAATATGTGTTTAAATGAGTAATTTATCTGCCAAAAATGATAACAAATCTAGGATCAACATTCCGCCAAACTGGAGAAATGCCAGGTCCCACTGAGCAAAAAGGAAGAAAAACAATTCAGGAAGAAGGAAAACTAACAACTGCCTTCAACTTGGCAGATAAAGAAGGTAAATTAAACTTCATTCTTTTAATCTGTAATTTAAAAAAAACACATCTTTCATGTCACACATTGTATGAAAGTTTAAAATAACTTTATTGGATTTTCAACATTCTTAATTTAACAATTCTCAGGTTCAAAATAATTTTATCATTTCTAAGGTTTAAAATTAATTCAACCATATCCAAAGTAAAAC
Organism: Pseudotsuga menziesii; assembly: GCA_001517045.1. Classification (NCBI taxonomy): domain Eukaryota; kingdom Viridiplantae; phylum Streptophyta; class Pinopsida; order Pinales; family Pinaceae; genus Pseudotsuga; species Pseudotsuga menziesii. The sequence continues at coordinate 106,570 of LPNX011143368.1, forward strand.
TTTGGGTAGGTTGAATATATAACATAAATTGTATTTTAAATAACAAAAAGATTGATCATTTTCATGCATGATTGGGTAAGAGGATATAATTATTAATAGTGAAATGGAAAAAACGATTTTCCCAAAAGAAAAATTTAGTTACCAAATTTAATCACAAGTACTATAATATCACCATTTTTCAGATCTCTTTTTGATATTTCATTTGCCTTCATTCGATTCTTCATATGGCAAGATCATATTGGATTTTGCTGTAAAATATGCTTCAAGCTATAACCAAAATCCACTGTTTACATTCCTGAAAATACTTATCATTTGTTAGAGATAAATAGATTTATCAAACATGAAAATAATCTAATTTTTCAAATCCATCTTCCCCCAAACCAAAGAGATGGCATGTCCTCAAGCCATACAGAGAGAAGAAATGATTGTTCCAGAAAAATAGAAAGAATACTAGCATGCTGTTAATTATTTGTAAGAAAAACTAACTAATAAATGGAAATGGGTCAGAGATGTATATTCAAGAAAAATAAAACAGTGCTTAGAAAGACCAAATAGTATAATTAAAGAAATACCATAGGAAAAACTAGCTAGCCATGCCTCATTGTAAAGATATCTTATGACCATAAAAAATTTTAAGTGTACCCCGGAGTGAGTGATATTTACAGCTATGGGTCCCATTTCTAAGATAATGATATCTTAGGTATATGTGGAATTAGACGATAGGGAAAAATCAACTTAGAGCCATTCTCAAATGACATAAAAAATAGTTGGCCATGACATAATTTTTTTTGAAATTTTTTCATATATTATCACTATTTTATGAACTATGTGCATAGTGGTGTATTAATCAGATCTCATTTATGAGATATTTCCCTGCTGCCAATAGGCCTATTCAGTACCCCAGCGGGTTTATCTTGGTACCATGCAAGCATAGCCCCGCTGCCAGCGAGCCTGTTCAGTACCCCGATAGGTTGCATTTATCAAGCTACCTGTTGTAAGGTTTTTACTTAGCATTGATCCGCTGCTAGTAGACCTGTTTAGTACCCCAATGGGTTTGCCTCGTATAATGATATTTAAATATATGGAAGTCGATTGGTACTAGAGCATGTTAAGTCTTGCTAAACACATAATTCAATTTTTTCAAAATAAAGTTATAAGTAATTCCATTATGGCCATACTCATAAAACATGTCAAAAGAGAATAACTGAAAGTTTTCTTTAACCTAACAGTCCTTCTTCTTTATGAAAGAAAAGTAATGTTCCCCATAGATAAAAATTCCACTTACTTTCGAGTTATCACCAAAATACTCAAGAGACAAGTTTTGATAACAAGTATAGGATGAACTATAAATCCATAGGTGAAAAATAAGGATGTGAAAAATATGATAATGAAAGTGGGTCTTATCAAGCAACTGTTTAAATAAATAAATCATAAATATACATGTCTGAATCAAAGTACCAAAAACTATATGAATCATAACAGAACTGGTTAAGTATGATATACAAAGGATTGATATAAAAAATTTATCCGTATAAGCTGCAAAATTCAAAAGTACCCCAAGAAAGGTTAAAATACCTGATGAGTATTTAGCATACTTTCCTTGTCCAAGTAGTATTCCATTAGCTGCTCATAAATATAGTATACTTGTAATCAAACTACAAAACCACTTGTTAGATGATTCAATTTATTCATAAAGACATAAAAGAAAAAGAGTCTTGTGTAGAAAACCTATTAGAAATGACTCTTATTTATTCAAAGCAACAAGCACATATTTACATATATACAAGTGATAATAACCCAAAATATTTTTCAAGGATTAGGAAGAGGAGGAATAGCTTCCCCTTCAACTAATTCCATTTCATTTTGCTGCAAAATATTTTGTATAAAATCCTGTTTAAATTTCGGTTGGTGATAGATCCTAAGTCTATGTCCATTTACTACAAAGGAAATTTTTGAGCCATCAATTGTTTTAATTTTTACTGATCCATTGACAAAAGCTGTAACTACTTCGTATGGACCCATCTCATGGGTATTTAATTTCCCTTTAAAAATTTTAAACCGTGAATCAAATAGTAGTGCCCAATCTCCAGTATTAAACTGCTTTTACTTAATAAATTTATCATGCCATGTTTTTCGTTGATTCTGTATTAACATCGTTCTTGGAAGTGCATCTTGTCTAATTTCATCTAACTCATTAATCTGTAATATTCCTTGTTTCTATGCTTCATCCAAATTCATACCTAATTGTGCTGCCAGACAAAAAGTTTTAACTTGAAATTCAATACGTAAAAGGACTTGTTTGCCATACACTAACTCATAGGGGGTATGTCCGGTAGTGTTTCTCCATGTTATCCTATAGGCCCATAAAGCCTTTGGGAGTCTATCTGTCAAATCCTTATGATGTAAGTGAATGGTCTTAGTTAAAATGGATTCTAATACTTTATTAGTTGATTCTACCTAACCATTAGTCTGAGGGTGATAAGGTGAAGATTTGCAATGTCGAATACCATATTTCGTAGTAAGTTCTTTCATTAATTTGGAAGTAAATTGAGTACCTTGATCTGTGACAATTTCTCTGGATACACCAAACCGGGTGAATATTTCTTCATATATAAATTCTACCACAAATTTCTCTGTGGCTCTAAATAAAGATTTAGCTTCTACCCACTTGGTGACATAATCTGTGCAAACTAAGATATATTTATTTTTACGAGACATGGGAGAAATTGGTCCTACAAAATCAAGAGCCCATTTCTCAAAAGGTTCAATCATAACTTGGGGTTGTAAAGGAATTTGATCAGATGATGTAGGTCTACCCATTCTTTGGCAATCATCGCATCCTTTAACATATTTGGCAGCGTCCTTAAAAATGCTTGTCCAATAATAACCAGGATGTAATACTTTATATGCTATCCTCTTATCAGAAAAATGTCCTCTACATGGTCCATCATGGCATGCATGGAGGATGTCTGTCATTTCATCCTCCTGCACACATCGTTGAATAATAAGATCTGGACCAGTGCAGAAGAGATCATTATAAACCCAAGAATAATTAGAACTCTGAACTATAATATGACGCTTCTTATGTGGGGACAAATGGTATGGTATTTTCCCTGTTGCTAAATAATTGGCAATATCTGTGAACCAAGGGGTTTGAACAAATACAAAAAATAGATGTTCATTAGGAAAAGTGTCGTCAACTAGTTTAGTACCATCTTCATGTTGTAACATCCCCGACCCTCCAACCAGCGAAGAGGACGCTACCATGGCCTTAACCATCCGGGCAATCAGCCCCAAGAACATGTGCATTCATAAAATACTAAAACAAAATGCATTGAAGTAGAACATACACAGATACATAATTATTTATCATACATAGCGGAAGCAACATACATTCATACAAGTATTCAACATGTTCACCATATTCATTAACAGTAAAATGATTGCAAGAGTAATATAGACAAGATTACTTTTCTTATGAAGAACTCATTCCACAACCAACTACGTTGCTGCAATGTTCCACCCAACCATAGGCTAGCATTCTCCTAAATCTCTCAACAATGCTGCCACCCCCGAGCTGGGCATGATTCCCCAAGAAATAAGGAACAAGCAGTCTTACACATAGCCAAGGATACACAAAACAAAACCAAGACAACACAATTAGGTTTATCAAGCCATCAAGGAGCTGGGAAAGGCTAAATGCTAAGTTGGTGAGCCCATTACAGAGCTAGGAACACCTAAACTAGAACTAGACCGACTTCTAAGACACCGACACACACCCAACACAAGGAATCAGTCCCTTCTCTGCTACACAGTCCGTCAGGCCCTGACTTCCCTTCCAATGCTATTCAGGGGTTGTGGAGAATAAAGCCATCCCTCTAGATCTATTTGTGTGGTTTCCAAACACACCAGGTTTATCAAGCAAACCAAGCCCCCATCCCTGCTCCCAACATAGTCCGAAGGCCAACCACTGCAAACATGCAGTCACACAAGCGATTCACAGCTTGGTTGAGGAAAACAACTCCTGAGTCATTCTTGGCCCTGTCATGGCCAAAACGAGTCACAAAACAATCTACAGTAGCCCCCAAAATTTAAAGAAGACCCCAACAAAACACAACGTAAGGGAGATCACATCAAACCCATGAATCAGTCTGTGAGGAAAGTATACACCTACACCATCCGCAAAATTCATAGAGGAAAACTATGTGAGTAAAACCAAGAAAATCCCGTGCGTGAGAATGATCAAGACTCTCACCCCTGCATGAGGATGAACAAATCTACCTATGCATGAGGATGAGTCGACAATGGAGAGAATGGTGTAGTGGAGAGAGTGGAATGAGGGGCGTAGTCATTCTTCTGCCCATCGTGAGGTTCAATCTGCTGCTGGAGTGTATGTGTGGGCAAGGACAGACAGTCCTACCACACTCCACTCCCAGCCATAACTACCTCAACTACTCAGCAAAACATTAAATTGGTAGTTGGATAAGACAAGGAAAGATAGGCAATTCAAACAGGGTGGTGACACATGGATTCCCCCCCCCCCTAGCCCAAGGTTTGACATCCCCCACCCTTATCCTTATGAGAATCATGCCCCTTCTCAATTTATTTTCCATGAACATAGCTGGTTGGGGTTCATCTTAATTAAATATGCATATCTACATGATGACAAAACTTAATATATGCCGTATACCACGATAGACCATCGGCAACGAATCTGTTAGCCAAAACATAACACAATTAAATCAATGGTGGGGATTTTTCCTTTAGCTCCACACCACGATTCATTACAATATATACATCATGTACATTTAATGTAATGGGGTCAAAACCGGGGTGTTGCATTCCCCTCCCCCTTCAATAGTGTTGTCCTCAGTGCTTTACAAAATTTGAACAAAATGCTACACTAGTATCGCGTCAGTGTTCTGCAGAATTTAACAAAAATGGATGTGCCAATCACATGGCATCCTACAGCTCCCATGTAGCCTCTTCAGGTCTGTAGTGCTCCCATTGCACCTTTACCTGACCTATGGCTCGATTTTGGAGCATTGTGACCTTCCCGTTGAGGATGCGTATTGGCTCGGTTCAGAACTCTTTCTCAGGTTCCACCTGAATCACATCCCAATTTATCACATGGTTAGGATCATGTACATATCTCTTAAGCAATGAAACATGAAAAACATTATGAGCTCTAGTACTAGCAAGCAATGCAAGTCTATATGCAACTGGCCCTATTCTCTCAAGAACTTCAAACGACCCACAATATCTTGGTGACAGCTTGGCACAACTTCCAAGCTTCATGGAAATATTCCTTGCCCTCACTCTGAGGTAAACATGATACCCAACACTGAACTCCCTGTTCACCCTATGCTTATCTGCATAGCTCTTCTGTCTGTCCTATGCTGCTTTCATATTCTTCCTGATCTTTACAATCTCTTGCTCCATTTCCTTGAGCAATTCTAGTCCAAGCACAACCCTGTTCACTAGGTTATCCCAAGTCACTGGTGTCCTACACCTTCTTCCATACAAAGCTTCATACGGACTCATCCCCAAGGATGCCTGCTGTCCATTGTTATAAGCAAACTCTACCAAGTGCAAGTAATCTTCCCACTTGGTTGGTTTGTCCATCACATACATGCGAAGCATATCTTCAAGCACCTGATTAACTCTCTCTGTCTGCCCATCTATCTGAGGATGGTATGCAGTGCTGAAGTTTAGCTTTGTACCCAAATACGCAAACAACCCCTTCCAAAAGTTGGAAGTGAACTTGACATCTCTGTCAGAGACTATTGCCTTCGGCAATCCATGCAATTTGAATATCTTCTTCATGAAGATCTTTGCAATGTCATCCATCTTATGTGAAGACTTCACCGGTATAAAATGTGCTGCCTTTGTCAACTTGTCCACCACAACCATGATGGAATCATGTTGTCTCCAGGTCATCGGTAATCCTGTAATAAAATCCATGGAAATAACTTCCCATTTCCATTCTGGAACTGGAAAAGGCTGCAACAAGCCTGTTGGATGTTAATGCTCAACCTTTACCTGTTGACATTTCATACACCTCGAAATGTACTCAGCCATATCCATTTTCATTCCTGGCCAAAAGTACTACTGTCTAGCTGTAGCAATGGTCTTTTGGTATCCTGGGTGACCAAAATATAGAGCTTGATGGATTTCATCCATAACAACTCTCCTCAAACCAACTACATCTGGAATATAAATTCTACCTTTATAAGTGAGAAGCCCATCTTCTTCCAATTTATATCCCTCATACCTCTTCTCAAGACTTTGCTGTTGCAATTTGTCTTTTACCTGATCATACAATTCATCTCTAGCAGCATGACTAACAATCTGCTTCTTCAAATTTAATTGGTAAATACTAAGAGATGCCACATGCATTTCTTGCATCTTCTTGCTGAGTGCATTAGCTACCTTGTTCTCCTTTCCCTTTATGTGCTTGATTTCAAAATCAAACTCACATAGAAATTCTAGCCATCTCATTTGTCTAGCATTTAGAGTAGGCTGATCAAACAAATACTTCAGTCCACAGTGATCTGTTCTGAGCTCAAATCTCCTTCCCATCAAGTAATGTCTCCACATCTTGAGAGCATGTACTATGGTTGCAAGCTCTAGATCATGGGTGGCATAGTTCTTCTCATGCTCCTTCAACTTTCTTGACTCATAACTTATCACGTGGTTGTCCTGCATAAGGGATCCTCCAAGCCTTTGTCCGCATGCATCGGTACACACCATAAAATCTTTCCCCGGATCTGCAACTTTCAATACTGGTGCACCGGTGAGAAGATTCTTCAATCTCTGGAAACTTTCTTCACACCTCGATGTCCATTCGAACTTCATCCCCTTTTTTTGCAAATAAGTGATGGCATGTGCAACTCTGGAGAATCCCTCAATGAATCTCCTGTAGTATCTTGCAAGTCCCATAAAAGATCTTACATATGTCACATTTCTTGGAGTAGGACAATTCATAATGGCTTCAATATTTTCAGGGTCCACAGATATACCTTGCTTTGAGATAATGTGACCCAAGTACCGAATTCTATCTCTATGGAAGTCACACTTGCTTAGTTTTGCATACAACTGGTGCTCCCTAAGAACTTGCAATGTCAAACTCAAATGCTCTTCATGTTCTTTCTCATTCTTAGAATAAACAAGAATGTCATCAAGGAAAACAAGAACAAACTTTTCCAAATATCTGCTGAAGACACTATTCATAAGGCACATAAATGTAGCTGGTTCATTTGTGAGACCAAATGGTACCACTACAAACTCATAATGTCCATACCTTATCCTAAAGGCTGTCTTATGAATGTCTTCATCCTTGATTCTCACCTGATGGTAACTAGACCTCAAGTCAATCTTGGAAAATACCTTTGCTCCTCTCATTTGATCAAAGAGGTCATTGATCCTAGGAAAAGGATATTTATTCTTCACAGTAACCTTGTTCAATTGTTTGTAATCAATACATAACCTGAGTGTACCATCTTTCTTCTTTACAAACATAACTGGTGCTACCCAAGGAGACACACTCGGCCATATATACTTCCTTTCCAATAACTCTTGTAGTTGCATCTTCAACTCTAGCATCTCCGGTGTACTCATCATGTAGGGTGTCTTGGACACTAGTGCTACTCTTGGTACAAGTTCAATTGTGAAATCAATGTCCCTCTTTGGAGGAAGCCCTGGAATCTCATCAGGAAACACATCCCTGAATTCCTATAACACCTGATAGTCCTCCAACCTAGGAGTTTCATCTCCTGATGTCTCCAAAATATGAGCTGCATATAACTGGAAACCCTTCCTACAGAACTTCTTTAACTGCATTGCTGAAACCTGTCGTACTAAAATCACCTTTGGAATACCTTTCACAACTACTAGGTTCCCCTCTTCATTCATGCATTCGAAAGTCTTATTGTAATAGTCAAGCTTCACCCTATGAGCTTCTAACCAATCCATTCTAATGAGAACATCATAGGAACCAAGTGGTAGAACATTCAGATCTAAACAAGTGACCAATCCATCCATGACCAATGGACATTTCTCTACCACTTCACTAACTTTTCTCTTACTTCCAGTGGCTAGCTGAACTAACGAGGACTTCATATTCTTTACTTTCTTAAAAGCACAAATCTCCACTACTCTAGGAGTAATGTAACTATGAGTAGAACCAGGGTCAATCAAAATAGAAACAGATTGTTCAACAATATTACCTGCAACTTCAACCATAGCTGCCTGGTGATCCGCTGGCGGTCCTCTAGTGCTACGTAAATCCTAGGGACTACCCTTGCTACTTGACCCACTGTTTCTACTTCTTGAATGTTGAAAGCTGGCCTCGCACTCTCATTATTGAGTGGACAATTTCTGCGCATGCGGGGTCCTCCACATTTCCAACATTGAAGTGGTTCTCTATTTTGTTGTGGATCCTTAGGATTTTCTCCTGTCACTCCAATTGGCTTACTCAGAGCTTGGGATGGCTGCTTCTACTGATTCCTGAAGTTAGAAGGTTTGAAACCTTTCCTTCTTTGGTCAAACTTCTCATTTTTCTTATCCTTCCATGCCTTAGGGTAATTCGGCTTACCTTTGCTTTGCTCATAGCAATACTTAGCCTTCCTTATTGCTTCTTCAAGAGTTCTAGGTTCATAAAACTCAATTCTATCTTTGTAAGACTGAGTTAATCCACTCAGAAAACATTGGACCTTCACTTTTTCATTTCTGATGTACTGAACATACCTCAACAACTCCAAAATCTTATTTGCATATTCTTCCATGGTCTGTTGCCCCAATATCAACTCATGGAACTCCTTAATCTTGTCATCATAATACCTGTCAGAGAGGTATTTTTGCTTTAAATACTTCTTGAATTGTTTCCACTTAAGCCTCCTTCCACTGATCCTCTTTACTTGCTTGAAGTGTTCCCACCAAATGGACGCTCTTCCATTCATATTGAATATGGAAACTCTTGCCTTCATGTTTCCTGAATAGTCATGCACTTGAAAGTACTTATTTATTCCAAGAAGCCAAGCTTCAGCCTCTTGTCCGGTCTTTACCTCACCATCAAATGTAGGAGGTTTAGCTTTCCTAAATTCATCCCGAGAGCGGTCCCTATGGTGTCTCTTTCTTTTTCTTTTACGAGAAGAAGAACTGGAATCCCCGTTGGATTTTTCAGAATCAGATGATCCACTTGAAGTCCTTCTCCTTCTCCTAGTACTGCTCTTACTACCTTCTGGTCTTGCTGTACCTCGTCTAGAGTCTATCTTTCTTTGCAAGTCTGTCAAACTCTGTAACATTGCATCATTCAAATGATGCTGCTATTCCTAGGATTTGATCAAGCTTCTCATGGTGGCTACAACATCTGACAGTGTCTCTCAGAATCTCCTCCCATTGGACTCAATGTAATCATTCCCATTATGGATATTTTATCCCATGGCATCTTCTGCTCGCTCATAAGAATCCTGAGCATCATACCCATCATGGGTTCTCATGACTGAACCGCCTCTAGCTTTACCAAACTGTTCTCTCTGAAGTAATTCTCTTGGAAGTTATCTAAAGTTTTGCAAATGTGTTTGTATCAAACTGTTAGATGCATAATATTAATATAAATCAAAATTACTTACCTTTTCTTTTGGAAATTCATAAAACAACAATTATGCAAAAACACAGAATTTTCTCTATTTCATATTCAACTCTGTAACCACGGACAGTCTACTGAAATTTGTTGAAAACCGATTGAATATAGTCAAAAGTACTCGAAAAACTACTGAGAAATTATTTTGAAAAACCCAAATTTCCTTAGGCCCAATCGAACCTCTTCCCAGCTATTCTGCCAACACTGTGGTAGTAAAAAAAACTACCCCTCCGATCGAGTTGACTATGCATCAGGTGCATAGTCTTAATTCAGTTTCCATGGGAAAAAATATAGACTTCTGATCGGTGATGTCAACTACTAATCATTGGGTGTTTCGATGGTTGAAACTTCTAAGTTCTTTCGCTGTATTAGTGAGTTACTCGTCTGATTCCTTCCGCTGCATCGGCTTGCAATGGTCTATTATTCTGCATCTGATCGGTAATAGCATAACCTGTTAGTCGTCCAGCTTTCTGTAACGACAGCCAACAATATCCTTAAGTCTTCTGCAGCTGTAAGTCTATCGGCTGTCGGAAGCACTAGTTGCTGCAGTGTTGGAGGGCTAGTTGAATATGTAGCCGCAATGGCGGGTCATCTTCGTTGAACTTTTTTCGATCGATGATCTAATCCACTAACATTTCCCGATGGTCAATGATCTCGTGCCTTAGAGAAAATTTGAATTTCCTCTTGTCTTGTATTCTGCAGCATCGGCTCTTCCATCTTCTATTCATCGGCAATCCAAGTCACTATACTTCCTGTCATTGTGGCGATCCGAACAGCAACTTACCTCCTCTGTGTTGGCGATCGGCTATGTTATTGGGTCCGACGATTGGTCTTCTAGGCAGCTGCAATGGTGGAAAGCGATCTCACTGTGGGTTCCGCGGACATTATTGGCTGTCGGACCTTCTAACCATCGGGTGGATAGTGTCCTAGACTACCGCAACGGTGGATCCTCAAACCTTTAACACCTGATCGACAACCCAATCCTCAATAACTTTTCGACGACCTTATACTTAAACAAAATTTTCAAATTTTCTTCTCATCGGCTGTCGAAAGTACTAATCACTATGGCATCGGTGGTTGAAGCCTCCATCCATCGAAAGGATAGTTCACTGGCTAGCCGCAAGGGTGGATGTTCAATCCACTAACCATTGTGGACGGCTGATGACTCCAGGACTTAGAAAAATTTTCAAAATTTCCCCTTTAGTCTTCCTTTTCGCCGCTTGATCGGCTCAATTCTCTTCTTTTCATCGGCGAAATAGTTCCATCAACAGCCGCAACGGCGAAACACCATCTTCGATCTTCTTTTGCTTGGCGGCCCAATATACTAATGCTTTTCGATCGGTGAACTGATTTTGACCAGCATCGATAGTCAAAGCTTTTCCTTGTTGGATGACTAGTGCTCTAGGATTCCACAACGGCGGACGCACGAAACACTATCTTCTTCTGATAGTCGATGATTTCGACCCTTAGAAAAAATTTTAAACTTTCTTTACTGCATCGGTGGTCGAAACCACTAAGCGCTATGTGTCGGTTATCGGAGCAGCGATGGTTGAACGTCTAATCATTGGCATGCTAGTCCACACGATAGCCGCAATGGCGGACTAACAACAACTAAGTTCTTCCGTGGTGTTGGCGAACCAAACAACTATTTTCTGTCAACGGACGTCGAACACTTAGAAAATTTTCTGCAATTTTCCTTCCAACTTTCCTCCATTGGTGTCTTTCCGCTTAGCTCTCTGCTGCATTGGAAGTCCATCCCACTAAGTTTTCCGATGAAACGACAGTTCAGACACTTAAACAAATTTTGTGAATTTCCCAGTCATTCACTATTTCTCCTGGGAAGAAGGCAACATGCCTCTGCTAACTAGTCTTTCATGGCCCATAGAGGCCCATGCTGCAACTTGCAAGCTCTGATACCAAACTGTAACATCCCCGACCCTCTGACCGGCGAAGAGGATGATACCATCGCCTTAACCATCTGGGAAACCAGCCCCATGAACATGTGCATTCATAAAATACTGAAACAAAATGCATTGAAGTAGAACATACACAGATACATAATTATTTATCATACACAGCGGAAGCTACATACATTCATACAAGCATTCAACATGTTCACCATATTCATTAACAGTAAAATGATTGCAGGAGTAATATAGACAAGATTACTTATCTTATGAAGAACTCATTCCGCAACTAACTATGTCGCTGCAACGTTCCACCCAACCATAGGCTAGCATGCTCCTAAATCTCTTAGTAATGCTGCCACCCATGATTTGGGTATGATTCCCCAAGGATTAAGGAACAAGCAGGCTTACAAATAGCCAAGGATACACAAAACATAGCCAAGCCAACACAGTTGGGTTTATCAGGCCATCAAGGATCTGGGAAAGGCTAAATGCTAAGCTGGTGAGCCCATTACAAAGATAAGAACACCTACACCAGAACTAGCTGGACTTCTAAGACACCCACACACACCCAACACAAGGAATCAGTTCCTTCTCTGCTACACAGTCCCTTAGGCCCTGACTTCCCTTCCAGTGCTATTCAGGGGTTGTGGAGAAGAAATCCAACCATCTAGCTCTATCTATGTGGTTTCCAAACACACCAGGTTTATCAAGCAAACCAAGCCCCCATCCCTGCTCCCAACACAGTCCAAATACCAACCACTACAAACATGCAGTCACACAAGTGATTCACAGCTTGGTTGAGGAAAACAACTCCTGAGTCATTCTTGGCCCTATCATGGCCAAAACAACTCACAAAACAATCTACAACATCCTCCAAAATGTAAATAAGACCCCAACAAAACACAACGCAAGGGAGATCACAGAAAACCCACGAATCAGTTTGTGAGGAAAGTATACACCTACACCATCCGCAAAATTTGTAGAGGAAAACTGCATGAGTAAAACCAGGAAAATCCTGTGCGTGAGAATGAGCAATACTCCCACCCCTGTGTGAGGATGAACAACTCTGCATATGAGTGAGGATGAGCCGACAATGGAGAGAATGGCGTAGTGGAGAGAGTGGAATGAGGGGCGTAGTCATTCTTCTGCCCATCATGAGGTTCAATCCGCTAGTGGAGTGTGCGTGTGGGCAAGCACTGACAGTCCTACCACACTCCACTCCCAGCCATAAATACCTCAACTACTCAGCAAAACATTAAATTGGTAGTTGGATAAGACAAGGAAAGATGGGAAATTCGAACAGGGTGGTGACACATGGATTCCCCCCCCCCCCCATAGCCCAAGGTTTGACATCCCCCACCCTTATCCTTATGAGAATCATGCCCCTTCTCAATTTAGTTTCCGTGAACATAGCTGATTCGGGTTCATCTTAATTAAAGATTCATATCTACATGATGAAAAAACTTAATATATGCTGTATACCACGATAGACCATCGGCAACGATTCCGTTCGCCGAAACATAACATAATTAAATTGATGGTGGTGCTTTTTCCTTTAGCTCCACACCGCGATTCATTACAATATATACATCATGTACGTTTAATGCAATGGGGTCAAAATCGGGGTGTTACACATGTTGAATATGGGAAAGGAAGTCTGCTACGAGATTTTCTTTACCAGGTCGGTCAATGACGGTAATGTTAAATCCTTGCAATAAAAGAAGCCACTGGGTCACTCTTCCATTGGTAATTGGTTTATTCATTATAAATCTAATGGTGGAGTGGTCGGTATGCACAAAAACTTCATAAACTGTGATATAATGACGAAATTTATTAATAGAATAAAATACTACCAAAACTTCATTTTCAATAACAGTATAATTTAATTCGGCTGGAGTCAATTTTTTGCTAATAAAATATATGGCATAAGGTGGTTGTCCTTCTTTATGACCAAGGACTCCTCCTATGGCCGTATTAGACACATCGATAGATATGTGGAAAGGAAGTGACCAATCCGGACTCCTAAGTATTGGTGCCACCGATAGTTTAGCTTTTAGGATTTCAAAAGAATTTTGACAAGATTCTGTCCACTAGAATTATGAGTCCTTTGTAAGTAAGTTAAACATTGGTGCAACTATTTTAGTGAAATATTCAATAAAGTGGTGGTAATAGCCTGCATGACCAAGGAAGCTTCTGTTGGGCACCATTTTTACCTATTTTTCCATCTAAATACCTTCCAGTTTTCTCCATAAACCTTCATACTTGATCCATAAAACCTTAATTTCATCCACAAAACTTTGGTCAAAGGTATAAATGTTGCTCCTTCTTAACAAATTGAATTATGATATTTTTAAGGCATTTAAATTAAGGTTTTATTCAAAATTACAGAATGTGCTAACTTCCCGTAATTTCTCCTAGGTTGGATACTTCCAGGCCAGCTAGGTGCAAACTGAGAGATGGGAGGAAGATCCTCAATGTCCAAGGATGGTTAAACTTCTAACGAATAGATGATATGGTTTTCACAGGTGTCGATTCAATGCCGGTCAAATATGACCACCTGTGCTACCACTTAGCATAAAAACATGACAGTTTCGATTTTGTCTATTTTGATGGATTTGATGGAGGATCTCGAGGGTCGCATATCATTATGAGTCTTCCACATTTGTAGCATTTCCAGTTTTTTTTAAATATTCTTTAAGTATTTTATTTTACATATTAAAGAAACCTCATGGATCATAGATGTATGGTTTTGAAATAAAGACTGTGGATATGATAAATTATTGTGTATGTCCAATTCTATATGGTGAATGCGATTGAGTTCTAGAGCTCTGTGATTTTCTCTGCATGTGTAAACGAAGCATTAGAGGGCCTCCTTTTCCAAGTCTGCACACATTGTTCTATATCGTTGCATGTGGTATGTTTTATTAAATCCTGTAGAAGTTGATTTTCTTCATTTTAATTACTCAGACATTGCAGAATGAGTTAGATTGTATGACAGGGTTATGAGCTCTATTATTTAAATGCTTAAACGCTGTAGGATTGATTTATATTTCCTATTCAATATCAAATTGTTGTGCATTGCTTATTCAATATCAAATTGCTGAGGATAGTTATACATTGCGAATGTCTTCTTGTAAAAGAAATCAATGATTGACTGCTTTCAATAGTGAGATCATAGGCAGTGTATTGTGATCTATTTTTAGGATTTAGGTTCAATTTGTTTTTTTATCTTAGAATATTTCACATATGAATTTCTGTTTAAACTCAGAGATCAAATGAAGTTGCTTCTGTAAGGGAGGTTTTGTATTTCAAAGTCACAGCATTCTAGCATTCAATAGATTTGTTTCATAGGTAAACTAAATTTCCAGTTAGGTCTAGCTTTGAGTCTCTATATTTGGGATATGCCTCTAAGTCTACAAACGCTGGATTGACATAAAATTAAGGTCTAATTTACACTAGTGTATTGGAGCCCAACATTTGGCGCCGTTGTTAGGGAGGCATTTTAGAAGAAGACTTAAGCACTTTAGTTCTCTTATAAAAAGAAAATTTCAAAAACACAGAGTAGATTTTAGTTTTATGTCAAGACAAAGAGATGAGAAAGGAAGATTTATCATAAACCCCCTTAAAAATAGAAGTAACAGGAACTTCTTTATCTGATAAAAAAGGACTCATTACAACTGTTGATACTTTTGAAATGGATGAAGAAGAAATATCAAAAGGGCCAACTGCAGAACAAAGAAGGGAGTATGAGAGAAAGTTAGAAATGGAAAATAAACTAAGACAAGAGAGAAGGGAAGAAGAGAGGAGACATGACAGGGAAGAAGAGAGGAGACATGAAAGGGATGAAAGGGAAAAAGAAGATCAGGAAGCCACCTTTAAATTCCCCATCTTGGACACTAGCATCATCCCAGGGGAAGAGGTAAAAATGAAAAATATTCCACCATCTGTCCTACCAAATTTCTATGGTATGACTTCTGAAGATCCAGATTCTTTCCTATTCAAATTTGATATCTTGTGTCGAACCTATGGATATACTGATGACACCCACAAACTTTGTCTTTTCCCTGCTACTCTTAAAGTTGTTGCCTTGAAATGGTTCATGGGATTAGTAGAGAATTCTATAACTAGCTGGGATGAAATGAGGAAATTTTTTCTTAGAAAATATCAGGCATGTTGTAGATCAAAGGATTTAAAAGATGACATTTTCAGGATGTCTTAGTAGGAGGACGAAAGCTTGGAAGAGTATCTAGAAAGATTTTCATACAACTTGCAGAAATCCAAATATAATTCCTTGACACCTGAGATCACTCGGACAATATTTTTAAAAGGAATAAGAGAAGAATATCTTGATATTTTGAATGTTATGGGCAAAGGTGACATCTCCTACTTACCCTTTGATGAGATACAAGACTTATGTCAAAAGTATTCAAGAGGAAAGGCTAGAAATGGGAAAAGGGATGTAACTTCCAAAGTAACTAAATCTACAACTAGTGGCATATCCAGAGCTGAACTTGGGAATCTGTTAGAAGATTTTAAGACTGATCTATTGAGTACCTTAGGAACACAGGTTGAAACATCAAGAACTAATAAAAGACAAGAACAACAAGATGAACAAGATCAAGCCCTGTCTATTTTTTTCCCTAAATGTAGAAAGAAACACCCATTAAAAGAATGTCCTTTAAATACTGTTCAAATTTGTGGCTTATGTACTGCAAATCATAAAACTGATGATTTCCCCAGATTGAAAGAATTGCAGACAGCCCGAATGGAGGAGAATCAAAGCATGGAGTCTCTCCATTTTATGGGACAACGAAGAACTTGGCAGCCATGATCTTCAGATATGTCTCAAGATATTATGCAACAGTTTCATTCAAATTATCAAAATCCTGTTCAAAATTCATGGAGTGCACCCATGCCCTGGCAAAATTGGTCTCCTCAATTAGCCCAATCTGCTCCAAATGGGCGAGGGTATACTCATGGTAACCAAACATATCAATAGGCCTATCTACATCCCTATCAAGAACCTTTTTCATATCCCCAATACCAGTAAAATCAAGCCCCATTTTTCCAACAACCCAATCTTGCTCCTCAACTAGGCCAACAACCTCAACAGCTTCAATTGCCATCCAATCAGCCTCCACCTCGACCAGCACAATTGCCAGCCCGGCCAATACCAAATCCAAATAATAAAATGGATAAACCCATGTATAATGTTGATGATGGAATGGCACTCCCCTACTCAATCCTCCCACTTCAAAATATCAACTTAAGATCTGGAAAAAATTTACAAAAAGAATCTCCTGTTATTTTAGAAGAACAAGCAGAAAATGAAAAAACTCCAAAAAAATTAAATATAGAAAAGTCACAGTCAGAAAATTCACACTCATAAAATCACAATAAAAAAGGGAAAACATTAGTACTTTATATACCTCCCTTTCCAGAAAGGTTGGTCAAAGAAAAACTTTCAATCTCCCTACCTGATTTTGATGTTTTGAATGAGTTAACCAATGTATGTGTCAAAATTCCCCTACTACAGGCTATAAAGGATATTCCAATCTATACAAAAGAAGTTAGGGAATTATGTCTTAATAAAAGAAGGAAGGATCCATAAAAATTCATGTGGTAGGAAAATTAGCAGGATTAATGTCTAACACTGTTTTTATTGAAAAGTATGTAGATCCTGGAATCCCAATGGTCACAATCACTGTCAACAATTTTTCAATTCCAAAAACACTGATTGATTTAGGTGTTGATATTAATGTCATGACACTAGAGACAATGGAATACCCTCACTTGAAAAATATCATACCAACCACTACAGTTTTGGAACTAGCTGACAGATCTAAAATCACACCTGAACGGATCGTAGAAGATATCATTGTTTCTTTAGATTCCTGGGAGTATCATGTATATTTTATAGTGATGCAACCAAAGTCTAATCTAGGATGGCATCCATTGATTCTTGGCAGACCCTGGTTGGCAACAACTGATGCCTTCATAGGGTGTAGATCAGGAAGTATGCTCATTTCACATGGGACAGAGAGAAAAAAATTACACTTTATCCTTCTTCCCAACAACCTTCTGTCTTAGATAAATTATCATGGATTAATGAGACCAAAGATCAGAAAGAAGAAATGACTTAGCCTGTCCCAAGTATCAATCAGTTCTTTGATTTTCAAGAAGAAAACAACAAAGATTTGCTAGATTACTTCATTGTTGAACTTGATATTTCTGAAGAATTGAGAGACATGCAGTATGCTATAGCAGATCAAGTTTTGGGACATAATTTTCAGGAAAATTGCACAGTAAATTCTCTAGCATTGGCACTTCATGATATTTTTAATGTTCATTCAATCACTGATGTCCAAAGAAAAATGGTTGAAATCAGTCCAGGAAAACATTTGAATATCAATGCACATCTTACTACATCATAGGAAGAACAGTTGATTGCCATACTGAATAAATATTCCCATGCATTTGCTTGGGAATACACTGACATGCCAGGAATTCATCATGAAACATGCACTCACCACATTTACATAGATGTTAAAATCAGACCTCTCAGACAACCTCAACATAGAATGAACCCCATACTAAAAGAGATAGTTAAGGAAGAATTGCAGAAGTTATTAAAAGTAGGATTTATCTACCCTATCTCTGACAGCCAATGGGTTTCTCTCTTGGTTGTTGTTCCTAAGAAAAATGGAAAATGGTGGATATGTGTAGATTACAGGGAGTTAAACAAGGAAACACTAAAAGATTATTTCCCATTGCCCTTTATTGATCAAGTGTTAGATGCCTTAGATGGAAAATAATATTTTTCATTTCTATATGGTTTCAGTGGATATAATCAAATTAGCATTGCAAAAGAGGCCCAGGACAAAAATACCTTTACATGTCCCTGGGGCACATATGCCTACAAGGTTTTACCTTTTGGCTTATGTAATGCCCCAACTACCTTCCAGAGAGAAGTCTTGTCCATTTTTGCAGATCTAATTCATGAATGTGTTGAAGTCTATATGGACGATTTTTCTGTGCATGGAAGTGCCTTTGAGGATTCCTTAGCAAACCTGGAGAAAATTTTAAAAAGGTGTGTTGACTCAAATCTTTCCCTTAGCAACGAAAAGTGTTTTATGATGATGACTAAAGGGATAGTTTTAGGACATCACATTTCTTCATCTGGAATAAAAGTAGATCCTGCTAAAATTCAAATCATTGTAAATATATATGAACCAACAACTCAAAAAGATGTAAGAATCTTTTTAGGGTATGTAGGATATTATCGTAGATTTATTGAAAATTTCAGTAAGATAGCTCTGCCATTGTCTAAATTACTTTTAAAGGATGTACATTTGAAATGGGATACTAACTATCAATCTGTATTTCAGACACTTAAAGAGAATCTCTCAACTGCTCCCATTTTAAGGGGACCAAATTGGACATTACCTGTCCATATTTCTACTGATGCATCTGATATTGAAATAGGGGGGCAATAGGGGCCTCTTTGGGACAAAAAGAGCATACCATGACTTATGCTATTTATTTTATCAGCAAAAATCTAACACCTGCAGAATTGAATTATACAGTCACTAAAAAGGAGATGTTGGCAGTAGTTCATGCTGTGAACAAATTCCGTCATTACATTATTGGCTACGAAATTTTTGTCCACACAGATCATTCCGCTTTACGATATTTTATGAATAATTCTATTACTAATGGTCGGATAAACAGATGGTTACTATTAATGCAGGAATTCAATATCACTATTTTAGATCGGCCTGGACGAGAAAATCAAGTGGCAGATTTCCTGTCTCGCTTACACAATACTGGTGAGGTTGTTCCTGTTTTAGATAGTTTTCATGATGAACACTTGTTTGCAATTTCTGTTATCACTCCTTGGTATGTTGATATTGTCAACTATTTATCATCAGGACAGCTACCTCCATCTATGTCATCTAAAGAAAAGAAAAATATTATTAAACAAAGTGCTAGACATATATGGGTCAATGGTGATCTCTTTTACACAGGATATGATCTAATTATTAGGAGATGTGTACAACAAGATGAAGTTTTAGATATTTTGAAAGCATGTCATGATGAACTATGTGGTGGCCATTTTGCAGAGAAAACAACAACATACAAGATACTCAATTTGGGGTATTACTGGCCTTCTATTTTCAAGGATTCTAAGAAGTATGTTAGGAGCTGTGATACTTGTCAACGGATGGGACGGCTAGTATGATATGATGAAATGCCACTCCAACCACAAATCCTAATATAACCATTTGAAAAGTGGGCTCTTGATTTCATTGGTCTGATTAATCCACCATCACAAGGAAAGAAGTACATTTTAGTATGTACCGACTATGTTACAAAGTGGGTGGAAGCCAAACCATTACCAAGATCCACAGAACAGATAGTGGTAAAATTTCTTTTTGAAGAGATATTTGTCAGATTTGGGGTCCCTAGAGAGATTGTCACTGATCAGGGCGCATAGTTTACTTCTAAAATAGTGTAGAAGATAGCAGCAAAGTACAAGATTAAGCACAAAAAATATACACCTTACCATCCACAAGCCAATGGCCAGGTGGAATCTACAAACAAGACATTGGAAGGAATCATCACCAAAACTGTCCAGATGCATAGAAAGGATTGGTCAGCTAAGCTTACTGAAGCTTTATGGGCATACCAAATCACTTGGAAAAATAGTACTGGTTTTTCTCCTTATCATCTCGTTTATGGTAAGCAAGTCCTCTTGTCGATAGAATTTCAAATTCATACCTTTAAGTTAGCTACAGATTTGGGGATGAATATTTCTGAAGCACAGCAAGAAAGGATACTACAATTGAATCAATTAGATGAGATGAGATAGGCTACAATAGAACATAATATTTTGATACAACAACAGAGAGCCCAATGGCATGGCAAGTTTATCAAAAAGAAACAATTTCACATCAGTGACTGGGCCCTATTGTTTGATTCAAAATTCAAAGACTTCAAGGCTAAGTTCACAATTCATTGGCTTGGTCCATATGAGATTGCAGAGGTATATGACAATGGCTCAGTCAAACTCCAAACAATCAATGATGAAGCACATACATTTGTGGTCAATGGCCATCGGCTAAAACTCTACACCAAGCCTATCAACAAAGAAGATTTCATATAGTATATTTCACAGCAACGGGAGATGGAAGTGCTGGATAAACACACCAGTGTTTCTCCTTCACTTTCTTCTTAGCCATTTTTCTGATTTGATAAAAAAAAAACAAAAAAAAAGAAACAAAACATTAAAAAAAAAACAAGAAACAAAAAAAGGGGAGTTTAGTTGTGAAAACCAGGCAACTGGCACAACATAAACTCAAATTTTCCTTGGAAAAACAGGTTTGCTTGGCCATTGAAAATTCACAAAAATATTTTCACTTTCTGGCATTAGCAATTTCATGCCTCATAGGTAGTTTTTTTTTTTGCATAATAAAGATCTTGTTTGACTTGAGGACAAGTCAATAAATAGGCCCGTGAGGGGGATAAGCATTTCATGCTTTCTATTTTTCTTCTTTCTTGGAACCCTCCAAGCCTTTTCTAAATGCAGAGGGACCTGACTTCCAGTCTAGAAGAAGGAATTTGAGATAGTTCCAAGCCTTTTCCAAATGCAGAGGGACCTAACCTCCAGTTTAGTAGAAGGGACCTGAGATGGCAGACATTTTTAAGAAAAGAACATCAGAAAGACATATTTGAATCAGAAACAAATTGCAAACCAGCTACATCAAGCAGCAAGCACAGCACAAAGGGATATCAAGCAAAGTCTGTAAGGATTTTAATTTTTATGCTTTAAAAGTTGCATGATTATTTGTTTTTAAGTAATGACATATCTACCTATCTTCATAAGCTTGAATTTCTACTATATCACCTTCACAATCCATGCCAACATTCCATTCACTTGTCATTATCCTACCCTAGGTGTCAAAATGGTGGTCAGAATCTATCCTAGAAGCAAATTTCAAAATTTGAAAACCTAAACTGCATTCTACAGGCATGGTTTTCCTCTCAATAGGAAGAGAATTTAAAAAAAAAAAAACAACAACAACAACAATGGCATTCAAATGTTTTTATATCTTCATTTATATACTCCAGGACAAAGATATTAGTGCATTATGCATTAAGTTAAAATATATATGAAAATATATATGGAATATGGATTGTGGAACATTTGATATAAGGAATGGATATGTGTATTTCCAAAAGGCAAAAAGAGTCCACTCCAAGTAAAGAAATCCCTTCCTTGCAACTCATTAATCAAACACTAGAGTATGCAAGGGAACTGTAGCACATTGTATAGAGATGGAGTGGTTCTAACTTTGCCTTCAATATTTTTCCTTGAGAAATTTGTACCCGAACTAGTGATGGGGATATAAAAAAATGGCATGTTCAGATAATGATTGTAAAAGACGTGGGAATCACAGTTGTATGCTCCCACGAAAATATATATGTGCCTAGAAAATCACATTGCAAACTTATGACACTGGGATTGCATATCGGAATGGTCATTTCATTTTGATCATTTCCCACACTTCACTCTTCCATCTATAGACCCGATTGCTGTATAATGAAAACGCATATAGGGATAATATTTCACAGTGAAAAGAAGGCATGTATCATAGAGGAAGGATGCAGGCACTAGCTTTCTGAAGAATGCATACGTGCAGTAGAAATTTTGAAGCAATAATGCCAGAGGAGAGGTAAAACTTGAATCTTTTGCCAAAAGAATTTGCTAGATCGATAGAAATTCTAGTTTCAGAGTATCATTTTGAAATAGGAAATGTTTACAAAAATTAAAAGTTGCAAAGCTAGGGTTTTCTGTTGTATATTTCTTTTCCTATTAAAATTGAAAAATGGTGTCTAGATTGGAACTAGAGAAATTCAATTCCACTAGTATTCATGAGAAATGTATGGAAATTTTTGAGAAGAAATAGTGGGTGACTTTTTTTGAAAAGTTTGATGGGCATAATGACAACGTTAGCCTAGCCTTTGCTAACTCGTTTGATGGAGAAAGGGCTACAGTGGGAAATTTGAATTTTAGATTGTTTGAAGACATTTTGGCATAGATCGTTGGCTTACCACAGCAAGGAGAGAGATTATTTAAAACCAAACAATTCAAGGAGAATGCATGGATACCCTTTCTGTGTAGGTCAAGGGCAGGATCAATGAACTGGAAGAAGGGAATACCAAGGAGCTGGTTGGTTCATCCCTAGGACAAACTAGTCTATATCATCCAAATATTCATCACCTGTGAAGGCCGATTTAGTATTGGATATCTTTATCATATCAAGCTATTACAACATCTGAGGGGTGATTATGAGATTAACATGCCCCATTTTTTATTACAGAGTCTTTCCAAGATGGCTAAGGCTGTTCAAAAGCATGCGGAAGATAAATTAACAAGCCTCTTCCACTGTGGGCTCATCAAAATAATCATCACATATGAGTTACAGAAGCAAAACCTGACATGGAAAGAATTTATAATTCATAATCAGTTTGAAGAACAAGAAGAGTTGCTTAAAGAAGATTTGAAAGAAGATAAACTATTGATGATAACATACCCCAAAAATGGAGAACAGAACCCTGAAGCAACAAGCTCAAAACTGCTTAAGGGGGAAAAGAAATAAAGAGAGGTGTTGATGATCATAGATGATGAAGACAACTTTGAGGCAGCAAGCTCAAAACATCCTCAGAGAAGGATAAGAACTAGGAGTGTGATGAAGGAAGAAAGATAGTTCCAAAAGCAAGATCAAATCTTCACCACTTATAAGAAAAAGCCAAGGAAGCATAAGCAAGCTCGAAATAAGTGAGCACTAAAAGTGGATGATGAAAGCCAGCAGAAATAGTATGAATACATACAATCCTTGGAAAGTCAAGAAGAAAGTCTAACAAGTGAGATAGGGCAAGTCCATGAAGAGAAAGACACCCAAGAAATTGAAAATATTTTAGATGAAGTGCTAAAGTAGACTAAAAAAATTAATCTCTTCTTGGAGCAGCAAGAAAAAGAAGAGAAAAAGCATCCAAGACATGAAATATTAAATGATCCAGCTTCTCCTTTATTAGAGCAACAAACTATGGAAAAATAAAATAAGGGAGATTCAGTACAAGAGAATGCAGAATTGGGGATGGACACTAATTCTGTGTAGCCTCCAATGAATATAGAAAAGAAGAAAACTTCCAAAAACAGTAAAAAGATTAAGAAATTGAAACTGGAAGTAAGGGAATTAGAACTAAGGAATGAAAAGTTAAAATAAAAGAACAGGAAGATTAAAGTTCAAAGGGCACGAATCTCCAAGCATGCATATAGATGGTATAAACAAAATAAGACTTACAAAACCAAGTATGAGAAACTGGAAGTCCTTTATGCATCTCGAACTTCTACAGATGCATCATCTCAGATAGGAGATTAAAAGCAGAGGGTCAACAACAAAATTTTGGTCATGATATAAGCAGGGTCAAATTTTTGAGATACTTTTTATGCATGAAGACATGCAATAGCTTCCTCTTGGGGGAGATGTTGGGCACCATTTTTACTTATTTTTCCATCTAAATACCTTCCAGTTTTCTCCATAAACCTTCATACTTGATCCATAAAACCTTAATTTCATCCGCAAAACTTTGGTCAAAGGTATAAATGTTGTTGCTTCTTAACAAATTGAATTATGATATTTTTAAGGAATTTCAATTAAGGTTTTATTCAAAATTACAGAATGTGCTAACTTCCTGTAATTTCTCCTAGGTTGGATACTTGCACGCCAGCTAGGCGCAAACTAAAAGATGGGAGGAATATCCTCGATGTCCAAGGATGGTTAAACTTCTAATGAACAGATGATATGGTTTTCACAGGTGTCGAGTCAATGCTGGCCAAAGACGATCACCTGTGCTACCACTTAGCATAAAAACATGACAGTTTCGATTTTGTCTATTTTGATGGATTTGATGGAGGATCTCGAGGATTGCATATTATTATGAGTCTTCCAGATTTGTAGCATTTATAGTTTTTTTTGAAGATTGTATAAGTATTTGATTTTACATATGAAAGAAACCTCCTGGATCATAGACATATCGTTTTGAAATAAATACTGTGGATTTGATAAATTATTGTGTATACCCAATTCTATATGGTGAATGCGATTGAGTTCTATAGCTCTGTGATTTTCTCTGCATGTGTAAATGAAGCATTGGAGGGCCCCCTTTGCCAAGTATACACACATCTTTCTGTATCGTTGCATGTGGTATGTTTTATTAAATCCTGTAGAAGTCGATTTTCTTCATTTTAATTACTTAGACATTGCAAAACGAGTTAGATTGTATGACAGGGTTATGAGCTCTGTTGTTTAAATGCTTAAACGCAATAGGAATTATTTGGATTGCTTATTCAATATCAAATTTTTGTACATTGCTTATTCAATATCAAATTGCTGAGGACAGTTATACATTTCGAATGTCTTCTTGTAAAAGAAATCAATGATTGACTGCTTTCAACAGTGAGATCATAGGCAGTGTATTGTGTTGTATTTTTAGGATTTAGGTTCAATTTGTTTTTTATCTCAGAATATTTCACATATGAATTGCTGTTTAGACTCAGAGATCAAATGAAGTTGCTTCTGTAAGGGAGGTTTTGTATTTCAAAGTCACAACATTCTAGCATTCAATAGATTTGTTTCATAAGTAAACTAAATTTCCAGTTCGGTCTAGCTTTGAGTCTCTATATTTGGGATATGCCTCTAAGTCTACAAACTCCAGATTGACATAAACTTAAGGTCTAATTTACACTAGTGGATTGGAGCCCAACAACTTCTTACCTCATTCTGAGTTTTGGGAGAGGGAAGGCCAACGATTACTTCGATCTTTGCAGGGTCTACCTTGATTCCTTGGGAAGAAACATGGTGTCCCAAAACTATACCTTCTGTCAGTCACATTTTACATTTTTCGTGACTGAGATATAAATTCATTTCTTGACATTGGATCAATACCTTCTCGATATTGTCAAGGGCTTATTGAAAAGTATTACCATAGGCCGTAAAGTCATCCATGCATACCTCCATGCAGTCATGTATAAGATCGAAAAATATTCCTACGACTGCTCGCTGGAAAGTGGTAGGTGCATTACATAATCCAAAAGGAAAAAATCGATAAGAATTTGTTCCCCAACGGAATGTAAAAGTGTTTTTTTCTTGATCTTCCCGTGCTATTAAAATATGGTTATAACCACTATACTCGTCAAGAAAGGAAAAATATTGTTTACCTGATAGAGTATCTAATACTTGATCGATAAAAGGTAAAGGAAAGTAGTCTTTAAGTGTATCTTTGTTTATCTCTATAAAATCAACACAAATACACCATTTCCCTATGAATTTCTTTGATCTACTTCTAAAGGAGATACCCATTTATTGTCGAAAATAGAATAGATGAAACTAGCAGTGAGGAGTTTTTGTAATTCTTCTTTTACTATATCCTTTAGAGCAGGATTCATCCTCCTCTGTGGCTTCCTTAAAGGTGAAATTCTTGGATCCATATAAATATTGTTAATACAGGTATCAGGGTGTATACCCTTCATATCGGTGTATTCCCATGCAAATTCTCCAAGTTGTTTCTTAAGAACTTTAAGCAGGTGTGCTTATTGGTTTTCACTTAATCCAACGTTTATATGTAAGAATTTTTCAGGGCCAACCTCACAAGGTATTGTTTATGGTCCTATATGCTCTTCAATTGTGAAGACACAAGGTGTTTCTATAAACATTGAGAGAGCCATATTCTCTTGAAACTCATCTCCAAAAATAGTATTGAGTTGAGCAAAGGACTAAGGGAAATCTGTATAGGTTGTCGAAGAAACAAACTGGTTTAATACATTCTCAGTGATCTGCTCCTGAAATGCTAAAGAAAAATCACTAGGAAGGGAGAGATCATCAAATTCTTAATCCCAAAAAGAATAATTTAACCACCATGAGTTTTTAGTTATTGGTTGTGATGGGGGGTATAAAATAAGTCTTTGTGTGGACAACCCATTGGAAATAGTCATCTCTCCATCCATACACCCTATAAAATCATTTATGGTAGCTAACCATGGTATTCCAAATATAATAGGATGTCCTTTAGAAGGATACTTTGATTCTATGACCATGAAGCTACTGATACAACAATGTCATCCAGGACTCCAACGGGTTTTACCGTAGTGCGATCTGCTAGTTCTAGGATAGAAGGAGTAGGTCGAAGAAATTGTCCTAACTGTAAAACTTCTAAAAATTTGGTGGTCATCATGTTAATAGAGAAACCTAAATCGATTAATGTATTCTCTATGGTGGTGGTGTTGATAATTATAGTCACTACTGGGGCTCCTGGATTTGTATATTTTGCAATCTGGGACTGACCTGTCAAAGATTCAGACATTTCTCCTATAACATGAATTGTAAGAGGGTCCTTCTACTTCTTTCCTGGGAATTTAATACAGAGCTCTTTTATTACCTTACTATAGATGGGTATATTTTTAATAGCTTGTAATAGAGGAATTTTAATATAGATTTTCTTTAATTCATTCAAATGTTTTACTCTGGATGAACTATAGGTTTTTCTATTACTAGTCTCTTTGGAAATGGAGGAATTTTTTGCTCCTGAATAGTTTCTTGTGGAGGATGGGTGTGTACTAGAACCTTTGAAGTGTTCAAATCCTCCAAAATAACATCATTCATGGGTTCACTTGAATCTTCTTCTTCTTCATTTCGTTCCTGAATGATGACTGATGACTTGGGTTTATTATTCACAACTCTTCACAATCATAATTGATTTTCATGTACAAGTATAGTCGAAAAAAAGTATGATGGAAGAGTTTGTAACTCAATGCTATTAAGAGCTTGAGTTGATTTATTGTTAGGGTTAGGTATCGGTTGTGAAGGTAATAATGTCGGTCAAGGAGGATTTGTATTCTAAAAGTGATGAGGTTGTTGCGCGATAAAAGGAACTAGAGGTACAAATCTAGATGACATTTGCTAGAAATTTGTTTGATTCTAAGGATAAGGATGATTAGGTGCAAGAATAGGTTGTGGCTGAGGATATGGTTTTCCTCTCCAACCTTGTGACCAATATTGCTGTTGTGGAAATTGTGGAGGATGATACTAAGGTGGCCAATTCTGCCAGCTAGGATTGTTCCATTGTTGAGGTGGTTGATACAGAGGATAATAGAGTGGAGGTTGTGGTGGAAAGTTTGGATATGCTGGTTGGTATCTAGGTTTCCAAGGATGTATCCTAGATGTTTCAACTACATTACCACTCTTATAGATGTCTTACAACCCAGGAAAGGATGGGCAATTATCTGTTGGATGCTCTTTTGTACATATGTGACATACAGAGATGTTGTTTAATGGACATTCCCTTTGGGGATGTTTAGTTCTACATCTTGGACAAAAGATACTCATTGCTTATTGTTATTCATCCTTCCTCTTCTTGGATTGTAAATCATCTAGTTGAGAACCCATTGGTCCTAAGACATTACTCTTAAAATTCTCCAATAGGTTTCATAACTCTACTCTTGTAACTCCGCCTGAACTAGGAACATTTCCTCTTACATTTCTACTAAAAGGCTCTCGAAAATTTTTCACAACTTCCCCTTACTCCTAGAATAGTTTTTACACATATCACTGATCTATGCAAAGTTTTATGAGAAACATTTCCAACTGCCATGAGTTTAAGACTTTCTAACAAGTCCTCGGAGATGCCTTTAAGTAAAAGTGTACGTACTCCATTTTATCGGAGGTCATTATATTTAGAATTATGTAATGTATAAATGAACCTCTCAAGATAATCCTATAGGATCTCATATTCAAGTTGTTGTATCTTGAATATATCATGTCGAGAGTCCTGAGGTTTACAGTATTCTTGATATTTTCGCAAGAATGAAGTTTTCATATCATCCCAAGTCCCGATAATGGATTCTCCTAATCCCATGAACCATCTCAAGGTGGAATCCTTTAGTGTAGAGGGAAAGGGTTTTGGTTTGTGAGTGTCTTGTAGATAATTGTAACTCCTACAAAGGATATCGAACTCGAACAGGAATGTGTCCGGCTCCTCATTACGTTTTCAATAGAAAGTAGGTAAGGAGGAAGGAGGGATGTTTTTCATAGTTACATCCTGCATTGTATCTAATATAGGGAAACCAAAGGTAGCCTCAGTTCGATTTTCCCCTTCTCCTTATTCATTTCTAACTTCATCATGGTCCTCGTTTTCTCCTCGTCTCTCCATATAAGCTAGATTCTTAACGTAAACATATTTAGGAGACTCCTTTTGAGGTGACAATGGGGCATCCCAACGTTCGTTTTTGGGAGATATCTTCCTCTAATCAATTGTGTTTTTATTGAATCCTAGAGGGATAGTAGGTTCTATGGTATAAGTTTCGATTTGTGAGATAACTGGATCTACGTAGGTTCCAAAGAGATCTTTTACCTGAGCAGGATCAACAAATTCAACAAAATTCAGATCTCCTACTAGTGAGAAAGTTGTGTTAATTGGATTTGAAACTAGTGGAGGGATAGGAGTTTCTAATGGCTGATCCTCTTGAACTTACTCAAGAACGGGCTCCTTAGGACCTTATTCCAAGGTTCCTTCTCCTTCTATGGCTTCTCCAATAAGATATTCTAAGAGAGACTCCTTAGTTTTCAGGGTAGAACTACTTCCTATAGGCATCTTTCGATACCTTTCTGGTGAGTTAGTAGTTGGGGAATTACGTCCCCTACGGTAGTTAGTAGAGACTTCAATAAATTTTTTGGTCTTGACAAATATACCCTGAGGATCTCTAATTCTACTCATGAAATACTTTTAAACTAAATAAAACCTATGTTAATACTGTTGTTGGATTTGGGGGCACCTGTTATAACAGATGCATAGGTTCTTACCTCTCGTCTTACCGCTCCCCCACTACCAACCTATTACTAAACTTCATAAATAATTCTACTCTACCTTACAGAACAACTCTCCGGCAACGGTGCCAAAAGTGTTGGATGTATTATAATGTCTAAATTAATCCACCTATTCTTGAATTATCAACCGGGGTTGGTAAGATTTGCGTTGACAAAAAATATATGTGAAGGAAGAGGGGTTCTTATGGTGTCGTGGAAATATTTTAAAAAACAAAAGATCGAAAGATCTTTCAAAATGAAAAAAACAGAGTCAAACTCCTAAAAATTCAATTATTAAAGTAATTAAACTGGGACAGAATAATAAACTAGACAATTGAAAATAAACAATTAACTACTCAAATGGAAAACTAGGGTACAAGTAAAACTCAACTTATAAGAAACTAGAAATCTTAATAAGAAAATCAAGTAGAAAACTTAATAAAAGAAATATCTTTAGGTTTTGTCCTACAAGTTCTTTCAACAATAACACAACATAAAAGAGACAACCTAGAAACATACTAAGGAAAACACATATAACACTAAATCTCACATACAAACAATTAAATCAATCTAAAAACATAAATACAAAATAATACAGTATTAAAACAAAATCAGTAATAACATTCAAGAGACAAAAACAACTGAACACACATTCAAAACAAAAAGAAAAAAGGAAAATAATAAAACTTTAATAAATAACCTAAAACAATTAATCTTTGACTTTATTGTTAAATAAAACTAATACCTAACTATTACAGTCAAAACATAATACATTAACAAAACAAAACTAAAAACAATCTCAAAATACATAAAAAACACTAAAAACAGAACTAAGGGCTAAATGACAAACTGAACTGTGGGTCTGAAAGGGGTGGCTGAATAACAGACTGAACAGGTTATTTGAATGACAGTCTGCATAGTTAAAATGGTAAAAACTAACCTAAATGAACTAATCTTCAGCTGAAGTCATGCAGATGTAATTTTAATGCATAAAAAAAATAAATAAACCTACTTACTAAGCAAATCTAATAGCAAAATAAACTTAAGTAAATTCACAAACATAAGCATAAAGAAACCATTGCATATTAAACTGGAATGTAAATTGCATAAACTGATAATTAAAACAGAAATGAAATAAACAGAACTAAATCTACTTAATGGGATAAACAACAATCTATTAACTTGCAAATAAAACAAGCAACAAAATGGAAATAAAATGACTGAAAGCAAAACTTGAAATAAACTATGCGCCCAGTTAATTATCTAATTCAGAAATAAAATTGCATTACATAAACAAAACAGACTATGAATTAAACTAGCTACAACAAAAATGAAAGAAATAAACAAGAAAAGAAATGTTTGGCTGGTGAGGGGGCCTCTCAGCAATCAAGGGTGATTCCTGGCTAACTTCTACTCAAACAAAATCTTCAACATCAATGCACACAAATTTTTATTCAGATGGTGGAAAAGAAATACAATGTTCAATAGTAAATCACAGCAAGAACTCTTCTCTCCTAACTCTGCTAACTGACTAATTTTCTAGCTAACTGAGCTCTCTCACAGAGGCTGCTATATATAATTATTTACAGGGATGAGCAATTCATCCCTTTAGAGGTCTAATGCTCTCTAAATTTAGTCAATATTAAAGGCGTTTAACAGATCACAGGCCAATGCGAAGGAATATTCATTCTTCAGTGAAAACAGTCTTCAAAGGTGGCAGACAGGCTTCTCTTCAGAGCGAATTATCTTCATAGGTGGCACACGAGTTCCTTCCTGAGCGCAGCAGGTGACTGATGGTGAACATAGGAGAGTGTAGTGGCAAATATTCTAGGGCGTGAGTTGAATGCATCAATCCAACACGTGGATGGTTGATGTGGTGGCGAGAAAAGGAGAACGCAAGCTGGAAAGTATCTAGAGCACAACTTCATCACCAGACATGTGGATAACCAGATCGTTTGCAGCTATTTCACGTTTAAATTCCTGGAGTTAATTCTCAGTAGCATACAGTCTAATGGGCGATCTGGATGGAAAGATGAATGGAAGGTTGGTCCATGAGCTGGATACGCTGGGCATCGATCTAGGGCGAATGGAGTGTCTATCTACTGGCGCGCTTCAGGACTGGAGTTTGCAGCAACACATTTCAACATTTGGAAAATCACCAGCTATTTTTACGCAAAAAGATGGATGACGAGCTAGGAGCCGACCTAGACATGCTGTGTGAAAGGAAGGCTGAATGCATTCTATTTATTAATGTAGCCCAACAATATTATAAAATCGCAAACAATAATATAAATCAGTTAACACATCAAATGCATTTTAATAATGTTATTTTTAATTAATAAAACCATAAAAAATGATAATAATAAAATATTTCATATAAACCTTAAATACACTCATACCTGAGGCTGAATAATGATCCGTGTGTCATAAAATATACAAAAGATAATAAAATATGTGTTTACCTGAGTAATTTATCTGCCAAAAATGATAACAAATCTAGGATCAACACCCCTGTAGGGGAAAATTATTAAAAGAACATTCATGTTGGTCATTGCTTAAGGAATAACACTAAAAGGGATGAAATGCTACACCAAACCTAAACAAAGCTCAAATCTCCAGTACTTCAGGGAATTGCAACAAACCATGATTAAATCAATGCCCGTATTTATTAATTTAATGCATATAATTAGCTAAATTTATGTGCAAACATCCCCATCATTACTTAATATTGGAAATGATGTGATTTCATTATGGAAAGAGTCCACGATTCTACTTATATCTATTGGTTGAGGCTGAGTTTGAAGTCTATAATTAATGGTTTATGGCTACTACCATGAAAACACCATACAAAGTTCCTAGAAGCACCCATATCTTCCTTACAAAGGTTGTTTTTATGGCCATAAATGTTGGTGTATCCCATATACTTGGGAAAACACTACATATGAGGTTCTTTTGCTACTGATTTAGGCCTGCAGTATTACAAAAGTTGAGGATTGACTCTTGTTTTCAGGCCCATACATGTTCTTGTCACTTCTTTTTTCCTCAATACACACCCAAATTGAGGATTGAGGTTGTTTTCATTCCCAGACATATTCTTGTCACTATTTTTTAGCCTCAAAACATGCCCAGGTTTGCTTCTGATGCATAGGATTTCCCAGGATACATCTTACATGCAAATTTATGGGATGAGTTTTCTTATTTTACTCTAAAACAATGACAATGTATTATTACAATCATTCATTAAAGAATCAATACTTTCTTATAAATTGTTTAGAAGTACTCATAATTATGAATGAGGTTGTCGATAATCATTTTATTATTGTATTTTTCTATAAATAGTACCCAAAAATGTGTTGTTCTAGTACAATGATCCGTCAAGGGTGAATGCTAGCTTGAACTTAGGGCATGTTCCTATTTCTATGCCAAGTAACTACAATCAAATCATGAAAAAAGATACCCTTCTCAAGAGTGTGATTAAAACCACACACATGAACACCCATGCAAAATGTGGAATAACAAGGTCAATAACACTCCCTATGCTGGATGGTGTCTCTAGATATAATTAGATCCTAGTTATCATAGAATACAAACATAAAACAACATTCATCGCACCTTGGGAACATTTCAGTACAAGCATATGCCCCTTGGGTTACTCAATACAAGCTCTACATTCCAAAGGGAAATGGATTTCTCTTTTAGGAATCTTATTGGTAATATAACTGAGATATGTAATAATGCAGATATTTTTTGTTGCGCCTTTGCAATCAATTCTCCTTACTTCAAAGACCTACACTATGTTTCTTTCTTTGAATTTTAAGCTGGATGGATTCAGGGATCCAACTTAACTCCACATTTATCATCTTCCATCTATGGCTTGGGAGGTTGGTAGCCTATTTTTTAGGGATTCTAATATTAAACTTAATTATAGCATTCTAGGCAATTGTTTTGGATTCAAAAAAACATGTTTATAGATAGGTAGGCAAATATTAAATATGGAACATAAAATTAACACTGAAATGTATATTTTGGTGAATATTATAATAAAAGAAACATATTTTATGTAAATATAGGAGATATTAGACACTAAAAATGACCAAATAGTGAATTTATTTTTTGAAAAAAACCCCAAAAATAGCCAATTGGCGAAATTTTGCCCCTAAAAATCACCTTGGTTGGCACCCACCATTTTTTATAACAATGAATGGTCCTTATGATTGATAACATGTGCTAAATATGTTAGGTATGGTTCCACTAAGCACCAATATGAATAGTTATAAATCAGAAAATAACATAGAATCATTAAAGCCTCATATATCATCACAAATATCAAAATCTAGTTTCACTTCCCTCTTCAAAAGCATAACAATTTTTATACCTATTAAATATTTGGCTAGGTTTTCTAAGCTATTCAATTATTTTAATATATGCTCCCGATTGATAACATTGACCACAAGGATAATCAACCAATGATTCTCAGTTTATCCTTAAATCTCAAATGTTGGATATGCAATATCTTTTTCCAAAGTGGCCTTAATGAGAACCGATGCTTCAAATTCAAGAAGTACAACTTGGTTGTACAACAAGAAAGTGATGTACCTCAAGAAGAAAAGAATAAATCCACAACAATAATACACATGGAGAGGCTCATCCTTACAACAAACTCAAAGATTCAAAACACCAAAGACATATTAATGATTAGTACAAAAAAATATGCTAAATAGAAAGAGGCTTTTCATTACAAGGGCTCACCTGACCCTATTGTGTAATTGCAACCATTTTTAGGTTTATCTAAAGGAAAGTACTCCCTTTCCTCTGTCTACTCTATCTATATTATTTAATCATCTCATTCACATACATACATACTACAAAATGATAAGATAAGGTGGAAGATACAAAATCTATTCACTCAATATTTAAACAAACTAATTATTTCTCCATGTTCCTCTCCTATCCTCAATGCTAAGAATATATCTTGATTTCAAGGCATTTAACTTGAATACATGGTATGTAGGTTCAGTCTCAAATGGCTAAGTTATTCACCAAAATTGAAAGTTCCATGAAGGAAAAGAGATAAATAATGAGAATTACTAGAATGAGAATGAACCTGAACCTAATTCTAGAGGTGGATTTGAATATTTGAATTTTAAAGAATGCTTGCTTCAAAGTCTATGCAAACTAGGAACTACCAACTCAAATAGCTAGTAAATTTAATTTACTAGTTCATTGTGGAAGGTTTACTATGGAGCAACAAGTGGAAATACCCTAGATGAGGATGGGAGAGATCAAGTTGGGCCTAGTAAGATAAAGGCCACACTAAGGTTACAATGATTAACAGTAATATCAAGATAAGACACTTTCACTTGAAGGTCTAGGACTGACTCAAAAGGAAAGTATCAATTATTTGTTGGGACATCAATTCTGTGATAGTGATGAGTAACTCCTCAATTCTCAATTTCAAGGTTGTAGTGAGTTTCAAGTATAGTCTTCTTATACAATGATTATAATTCTAAGAAGCTGACTATACAAAGAAATAGAGACAAAAAAATTACTTGGAATGACTTGTATCTCCAACAATGCACACGTTAATGTCCCCTCTTAAATTGATTCCCTCATGGTTTATGTACTCCACCCAGAAGCATAAGTAACACTACTTCCTTGACCTCTTGATGACCAAACATAGTTAGTGCAATACTTTCCACCAATTTATTAAAGAAATTTGGACTATCAAAGTTTTCCTTTCAAATGCAACACGTGACATAAATTTAGGGAATTTGCATGGAAATTCCAAAAATCCCATGCTACTCAATCAGAATGGTTGCACCTTTCTTGCAAAACAATATGAAATAGGTTAATTAGAACCAATTTAAAACTATGATTCATAAGAACAAGCATCTTTCACAAAATTGACAACTGAAATCCAAGGACAATTTCGTAAACAAAAATTGTTTCCACGATCTAGCTGATTTAGAGATCTGTGGCAATGAATGAAATACACTTTAGAATATAGATATTTAAAATGAATTTCCCCATTCCCCTAGATCCTAGAAATCATGCAACTTCCACATAAGCAACCACACCTCAACAATCATAGAATTGCTTGATGGAACGTATATGGGATTCTAATGATGGCCTAGTAACTGACGAGGTGCCTGAACCTCAGGTTGAATCAAGTTGACCACTAGTAAACATCTTATCAACATACCAAGTTCGTTAGTCCCAAACTAAATCATCTTCCTGCTTACTGACCAGGTTCCTTAGTCCTAAACTGAATGATATTCTTGGTAACTGACCAGGAACCTCCATTCTCCTAGAGAACGGTTCTTGATGCTACTAAAACATAAACATAACCTAGTTAGAATCAACAATTTATTATTATAAACAATTATTTCTAAAACTAGAGGCAAAATTGCAGATTACAAAATGTAAGTGCAGATTCATGCCCTTGGGCTACTCTAATTAATAAGAGATCAACAAAGATATGGAGTTAAATAAATGAACACAACAAAGTGGCTATAAGTGTTTTAGTTGATTTTACCACACCAGGTAGATCACACATTTATGGACTTCCTTGTCCCTCTATAGACTCCTTACACCCCATGGACTTATATTATACTTTGATGTTCCAAGATCATCCCTAAAAAACACATGTTTATTGTTGTACGTGACTTTTAAATCTATACTCACGTATACACGCGACTTTTGACCTCAAACCCGCATACATCAGGACGTGTTCATCAGTCGAAATATTTTTGGAGTTTTCCTCATATGAGTCCGAATAAATTGACTCTTGGCCTTCCAAATTCCTTGAGAATGATCGGATTTGACCCTCCATTACCTCTTTGGAGTGCTATATAAGGAACCCCTTGGATACATTAAAGGAGGAGAAATTGAAGAGCAAGTAAACTATAGTCCATTGTTGCCTCAACTTTGCTTATATTTGAGTCTACATCCCTGTCCCTTGGAGCACATAGTGTTCTTCCCAAGCTTTACTTTTCTTTGTGAGCTTGCTATCGAGAGATGGAGGATTGAAGAGGTGGAGGCCCAGGTGGAGGACTCGGTTTCTCCGATTCGCAGAAGTGCCGATAGAGTTTGTCACTATTGTATCTCTAATTTATTAATAGAAATATATTTTCCTGTCCAATTCATGTGCATTTTAAATACAAATATTGAATCCATGGATGTGTTTAATTTATTATACATGATTTATTATATATGCTAGAATACCTCTAACACATTTTATATATATCATGCTTGCTTTGTTTTCTATTGTTGAGAGAAAATTATAATTGCAATTGCATTGGAAAATCTCAATGGGGATCTACTTCAACCGTCTGGAATAAGGTACGATTTGATATCCCTTAGTGTTAGATTTGCTTATTGTTCTTGCATATTGGGAAAAATTGATTTCTAGTGTCATACTGTCTCTTGTGGTACCCCCAAGCCATAGGAAGTTTCTCTCTGTAACATAATTGGTGACTCCACTAGGGAGGTTCCTAGTTATTTTTCTTTGGGGATTGGGTATTCAATAGGTTTTAATTGCTCTTTATTTCTCTGTTTCTGTGTCAGGTCTAGAGGTATGTTTTCCCAGTAGTTTCCTACAAGATTAATTTGGTCTTGGCTTATCTGTTTACCCTATTTTTCTTCCCCTTTTCCCCTATACGTGAGTATTTGCATTATAGTTGTGTATGCACATGGATTTCTCTAGAATTCCCACTTATGTACACAGTTTTAGTGCATACAGTAGCATATGCTTTGATTTTGATATTTTTATGGAGGATTGAGTGTTGGAGGGTGAGTTTTGATGATTGTTGAATCTTCTCGGGTACTGTTGGTGTTTATATACAGCCTCTGTTTCATACCGAGACCCCTTTTATTCATTTTTAATTAGGTTTTGTTGTTGTCATTCATTTCTTCTTTTTGTTTTGGGATTAGTGCATTAGATATATTTTGTCTTGGTGCCTTGTTTGCTGTTGTTTGTGAGTGGTTGCAGGGTCTGGGAATTTTAGAGTCTATTAGTGCTTTTATATCTCATTTATTTTCAAAACTACAAAAATATTTCTCTTTTGCATCATTATGCATCCTTGCAATCTTGCATTCGCATGGTACTTGCATTAGGTTTTGCTTACTGAATTATAGTCAGGTGTTCATTTAGGAATGATTTCATTCTCATTTGAAGGAAAAATCTTGCATGTCACCTAGTGGCATACCCTATTTTTAATTCTACAAAGATTTGCACTTGGTATTGTTTGTTAGGTGTGCACTTTTATTTCATTGTCGAGTCTTCATATCACTAGTTTCATGGGCATTGCCTTGTGAGTAACTATAGCCATTAAAATCAACGGTTAACTAAAATGAACTACACATTTTTCTTTTATAGGGTTCACAAACAAGATTAGGATTTAGAGTCTTGGAATAGTTCATTGTGAGTCAATTCTCCAAGACTAATAAACACAACAAAAATTAGGTTTTTGTCCATGAGAGAGTGTGATATCCTTGATATAATTAGTATTTCTCAGGAGGCTCCTCTTACATGATATTTAAGTAGGAGGCAGTGTGAGAAATTGTGATTGGGATAGCCCTTGGTCATTGTTGTGAGCGCCAGAGGTATTTCCAAGATTCTATTCATATATGGGGGCCTTTGAAGTATTTATTGGTGCACCCTTGGGGTACTGGTTGTGCTTTTAGGATTCGGTATTTTCTACCCTTCCCATACGGTCAATGCCACCTATGACTGTCTGCTTGAGAATTGATTATATTGGGGTGACCTTAGTTTCCTTACCTAGGTATCACAGGGGGTACTTGCAGAGGTTATTTTGTAGGTGTCTTGGCCAGGTAGGGGTCAGAAAACACAGTTTCTTTACGCGTTGAATATGAGGGCCACTATAATTAGTTACAAACCTTTGCTTGTAGTGTATGGGTGTCTCAAGCCTCTCCTAGGCAAGGCATACCTGCTGGATTTGGGAGCTCACATATCCTCCCCTTGGTTTGCTTGTTTTTCGATGTAGATTTTTTAGGAGTGTGCTCTGTGTACACTAGCTTCCTTAGGGTTGCGTAGTTATATTTAGTCTTTTATTTTTGTTGATTCATTATGGATCTGGTGCGATGCTCCACCATTCTCATTCTTTAGCAGGATTTCCACCTTCTACATCTCCTCCTCCTTTGGGTGAGAGAACTGGATAGTCTAGGAAGACTTACTCTCACTTTGATTCACACACCATGGGTGATCACGAGCCTGATATCCTGGAGATCCCTGATCTTCCTCATCACATATGGGGGGATGAAACTTCAAGCACCTGTGGGACTCCATTAGGATCTGGTCATTTTATGGCTGGGACATCTCTTGATGATCTTTCACAAATTCCGGGCTACATGTATGCAAATCGCCGATATTGGTCATGTAGTCCGAACCATGAGACTCACCATGCACCCACTAGAACTAGCACAATAAGGTATGGCATTCCATACCTTCGCAAGATCGATCTGACACCCAAATGTCAGATCAAGTGTTGACCCTGGTGTTGCACCTGGGGGCACCTCCATTCATTTCCATGCAGAGAGGTTTTGTAGCACTAGTCACATTACACCTTCCATCCTTGCGATAGAGGATTCCTCACACATGCATCCTAGGCCTAGCACTGTCATCCTTATTTAGGGGCCTAATCCTAGACATGTGAATATTGGGGGCACAAGTTACATCCCTTTCCATATTCCATTGCCTTCAACACTGGTTCCTTCAAATGATTTTTTGACGACACATCCTCTTCCTAACTCTAGTGGTCCATCGAGCCAGATTTCTACCGTTAGCCATGTTCCTCCCGTGTCTAGTCACACCGTAGTGTCACAAGGCTATGTTCATCCTTATGTTTTAGCCGGGTATGGATAGTCTTATGGATGGTCTTATATACCACCTTACAGAAATTCTTATGGACAGTCTTATGGACCATCCTATGGAACATCTTATGGACAAACTTACACACCCTATAGGTTTGGGTATCAACCCACTTACCACTCTCCTAGCTATGGCTACATAGCACCCCAGCCTCAATGTACTCCAAATTACAATATGAAACCCTACATGGGTCAAATGGGAGGATGATACTATCCCATTGGCCAAGGTCATGGTGTCTATAATAATAAACCCTATGTGAATCAACCTTATTAGGGAGCTTGGAACCAAACGCCTAAGCCTAGACTCCCTTTTCTTGCAACACTAAACCTAACTAACTTGTCAATATTGACAAATGATCTGGTTTCTCATGACCCAGCATGGCTGGTCATTCCCTCCAAGATTCCTTCAGACATTCCAAAGTTTGAGGGTAAGAGTAGTGAAGACCCTGGTGAGCATGTCATGAAATTCCACATTTGGTGCTCTTTGAATTCCTTGAATCATGATTCGGTTCATTTGAGACTATTTCAATGCACCCCTACAAGGTCTGCAATGAAGTGGTATATAGAGTTTCTTGGGTGGACTTATAAATCATATAATGACCTAGCTATAACCTTTCTCAATCACTTTCAGCTACCCATGTGTTACGATGCCGGTACTGAACGCTTGTCAACATTTTGGCAGGACAAAGCCACACATATATATGATCATATTCAAGAGTGGCATAGACATAAGAGATTGATTAAGGTGTTTATACCACTGGAGTTCCTTTTGGAATGGATCCTCATGTATTTATTGCCTTACATAGAGAAGGATATTTCTACATCCAGAGTGCAAAACAAGGAGAAAGCTATCTTTAGAGCTCAATAATTGGATTTGATTTATTCTCAATCCGGGATCTTGTATGAGATCATATCAAATGCACCTAGATCCAGTTTCGACCCTAAGCTTGAACCTGGGACACATGCCGATGGAATTGTTGGCTTCGTAAGTACTAAAATCGTAAGCTTGGTTACAAACTAAATAAGTAATTTGTCTTTTAACAATCCTACATCGGGACAAGCTATGGATTCATCTCTTCCTACCCAAACAACGAAGGTACTTTCAGTGCAATCGTTGAACCAGAAAGGTAACAAACAACCTGTACGAAATAAAAATAAAGGTAAAAATAATCGAAAGGGTGGGAATAATAATGAAAATGACAATAATGACAAGAAAAAAAACAAGAATACTGGGGGGGGCAAGAAACCTAAGGGTAAGGTCAAATTTCCTTGTAAGTTTTGTGGGGATGATCACCTCACTCATGTGTTCCCTTGAATGGAAGATGCCTAGAAGTTCATCGCATAGGACCCAGCTGTGGTAACAAATATTGTTGTAGCAGGGTCCCGCAGCTACAGGAAAAGCTGTTATATCGAAAGAAGAAGTCAAAAGAAGACAGTACCTGAGCGGCCGAGAAGAGAGAGCTCAACCACTACACTTAAGGTAGTGGTGAACACAGGAGGGCTCAGCTACCCTCATAAAGGAAAAGGAGCAACGGGCCGAGGTATTGAAGACAAAGGATAGCAGGAAGCGGTGCCCATACCCACGATCAACGCCGGGAAGCATGGAAGACTGTAGGAAGTTGTGGTGTGATGGTAAGCGGAAACCCACAGTACAGACATGCCGACTGTCATAGTTAGGGTTTTTGGGTTACTATTGGGAAAGGCCCATAGTTTTGTATTGGAGAGACCTTCGGGCTGCCTATATAAGCATGTATTTTGTAATGTGAAAGGTTAGACAATTGGGTAGCTTCTTAGACAGTCATACGT
Organism: Pseudotsuga menziesii; assembly: GCA_001517045.1. Taxonomy (NCBI): domain Eukaryota; kingdom Viridiplantae; phylum Streptophyta; class Pinopsida; order Pinales; family Pinaceae; genus Pseudotsuga; species Pseudotsuga menziesii. The sequence goes on from LPNX011143368.1 coordinate 147,741, forward strand.
GGAGTAGTCACTGAGTCATTTAGCTAGCCAAGTGTCTCTAGAGTCTTAGTAGTGTAAGAGTTAATCTATGGTTCTGTTATTCAGTCTGTATTTATCTTACTGTAACCAGTAGCTGGCTCTAAGAGCATGTATGTAACAATCCGTAGGGATTGAGAGAGAGAGAGAGAGAGAGGAGGATTATATTGTAAGATGGCAATATAAAGAGGAAGAGGAGATCTAAGAGAGAAGGGCTCCCGGTTGTGTGTGTGGAGTTTCCCAGAAGATCTTAGGCTACATAGTAGGTTGCAAGGGAACTGTGTTTACTCTCTCAAGATATAATATAAAAACCAGTTCCCATGGATGTAGCTTCCCCCCTGGAGGTGAACCACATAAAATCTGTGTGTTGTGTGACTATTTCATGTGTTTGTGCTTTACTTATGTGTTATTTGTTACATGTTACATGAATGTTGCTTATCAGTTGATGGACATATGTATGTTATGCTTCATTTATAGTGCATAGAAGGTTAACCGCAAGTTGAATGTATCAAGTATCATGTATATGAGTTTATCAGTGCTTGGTTCATGTTAGTTGACAGTTATTGTGTGAAGTGACTCTGGTATATGAGTTCCGCGAGTTCAGTATAGTTGATGTTAAGCATATTAGACTATAGGAGTCTAAGCGAGGATATTTAGCTTAACTAGTATACTAAGAGAGGAGCCTTTGTACTGTGAGAGCCATATTGAAGTCTTACCATAGAGGATATCGTAGTATAGAAAGGCGATATCACATTGTCAGAGGAACCGCGATGTGAGATATCACAGTATAAGAGGGTAGCTGAGGAGATAGTTTGCGCATCGCTCTAGAGGCAACAATGCGATAAGAGACTGCTCCCTCCTAGGGCCAGTGAGTAAGAAAGGTCGACATCGTAGAGAGAGACCTGCTGGCTAAGAAGAGTTGTGAACCGATAGGATGCTACAGAACCCAGTTGAGGACACTTGAGTCTTCAGCCACCCCATCTAAGATCACTTCGGGTGAGACTTCAGGATGCCCTGCAGTCTGTCGCCAAAAGGGCCAGTGATCTAGGGGTTTTGTTGGTACATAACAAGTAAACCCGGGTCTTCCCCATAGATCCAACAAATCCTTTACCACAAAATCAGAATATGAACTTGAGGACCATGGATCCTAGTGGTGCTTCTTGTGGGACTCCAAACCCGTCAGATGCTGCTAGTGTCCATGGTTTCATTAACATGATGAATGCTACAAATTTTGTGTCTCGTTCTAAATATGATGGTTCGTCACAACCCGACCTTGGGAAAGAACACGAAAAACCTCTTTATGTATCAAAAAACCTAGTGATAAGCTTGAATCTCCGCCTCACATTCCTAAGGGAGTCTTGAAGTGTTCGGGGAATTATTAGAATTTGAATTCCATTTAGATCTTCAATAATATAGTTCTAATAATTTTTCTAGAAATATAATGGAGAATGAAGATACAAACTGAACAAAACCAACCACACAGGAAACATACAAGTATTGCTCAAGAATTTACAGTATCATTCACAATAATAATATCCCATGTTACAATAGTTTACATAGGAAAGAATTCAAATGCATGGGGTATGAATTCAAATCCTCCAAGTGGATATGACTCTATCCAACTGAATCTCTAACTCAAGGTATCCCAATCAATATCAGAGTCCAAGTAGACAACTCCCTGATGACCAATAACTCCAACAACCAGTGACAACTAGTTAACTCAGTGCAACTGAGTGTGGTAGGTAGGAAAAGTGCTCCTCCCCATGAAACCATGCATGGGTAGTGCTAGCTTAACTGTTTGTGAAGTAACTGAATGTAACAAGGGGCTAACTAAGAATAACTAGTACTAACACCAACTAACTAAAGTAGGTTGGTGTCGAGACTCCTAGTGGCTCCTAAAATGTAGGGATTGGTCTAAGATGCACCCAAACTGATGCATACACATGCAATAAGTGGTAATTAACCTCTAGTAGTGTTCCCCACACTCCAGTGATTGGTACATGTGGCCCCATTGGGCCAGGTGGACCTAATTGTACTAGTGGACCCAAATATTTAATTAAGGTTCATTAGTTAGGAAATAATTAATGTAATAGACATTTGACCAAGGGAGGATTAATAATACTAACACCCCGCCTGAATCCTATCTTGGACAATTGTGGGCCTAGGTAACAACACCATAGGTCACCCAAATACAATCTAGAAGATAATAAAAAATGCTACTCAATACAATTGAGGAAATAGGGGAAAACCTCATGGGAACCCCCCCCCCCCC
>LPNX011143368.1:150213-224241 GCA_001517045.1 Pseudotsuga menziesii
GCAAAAAATTGCAGCTCTATGCAGCAGTATGGTCCATCAGTGGACCTCTCAATGTACTTCTGAAATGATGACTCTGTTTGTCTCTACTTGATGGTGAAGGTAGGGAATGATCAAATATCTGCTTCTGTGGGCCATGTAACTGATCATTCACCATCATCAAGTAGCATTGACCTGAAACTTTGCTGCACCATTATGTAGAGAGAGAATATGTGAGGGATAGTGCAGCATGCTCATTCTGATACTGGGACCTTGTTCTTCTTCTGTCTTCTGGAACTCCAACACCACTTCCAATTGCATCAAGAATCTTTTGGTCCCATATAGGTTTAGGCTTCTGATTAGGAATGGGTACTAGATCAAGATATAGAATCTCTTGAGATTCAATCTCAATAACAAGATCATGCTGTATGTGATCTTCTTCATCTGAATCTAAAAAATGTAACACATCATCATCATAAAAAATAGGTGGAGAAATAGTTATTCCTTCCTGTGCTACTAGAGGAGAATCATGCAGCTGATCTTCTTCAAACTTGACACTTCTTTCAATGAAGCATATTCTAGTAGCAACCTCCATCAATTTGTAATATTTTGCATATTTTGCATATCCCAACAGAATGCATTTGCTACTTTGGGATTTTAAGGCCTTCCTCTTGTCAAGTGGTATTATGGCCCAAGCTTTGGAACAAAAAACTCTCAGATGTGAGACATTGGTATTATACCCATGCAGTGCTTCGAATGGTGTGACCCCAACCACTGACTTGTGGGGCACCCTATTCTGCAAATATGAAACACGGTTTACTGCTTCAGACCAAAGAGAAGGAGTTACATGCTTGGCATGGAGAAGGCATGTTTCCATCTCTTTCAATGATTTGTTCTTCCTCTCAGAGACACCATTTTGTTGTGGTGTGTATGGGTCTCAGTGTTCCATTTGAATCCGCTTTTATTCATAGAAATATTGGAAATATATTTTTACATATTCTCCTCCTCCATCAGATCTTATTGACTTGATATTCTTATTGAAAATGTTCTCAACCATAGCTTTAAAACTTCTAAAATTCTCAAAAACTTCTGATTTTTGTTTCATGAAGTAGATCCAGTAGTACCTAGAAAAATCATCAATAAAGGTTAGGAAATACCTACAACCATTAATGGAGTTTGTGGGCATAGTTCCAGCTACATTAATGTGTATCAAATAAAATGTAGAGACAACTCTATGTTCCTTCCCAACATCATACTTCTTTTCTAAATGCTTACCTACCAAGCACCCAACACATACTCCATAGGAAGTTTAGATGGAGGGAAAACCTTCAACCATGTTATGATTGTGGAGTTGCTTCAGATATTTGAAATTGAGATGGCCAAATATATCATGCCAAATGTTGCTGATGTTGTTAGCATGAAACAATAAAGCTATTGGAGGAGAAACCGGTAAGAAATGTGAAAAATCATAAGCTTTGGTAGAGTGATTCGCAATGGCCTTTCGCCACAAGATTTCCATTGGATTTTTCTGTGATCTCAACTGATTCTGAATCAAATATGACCCTCTTGGGAGAGCCTGTATGAGTCATCTGGTAAATATATAAAAGGTTAGCAGTAAGGGAGGGCACATATAAGACATTATTGAACTCACCATGCTTCACTCTAACTAAGCCCCTTCCTTATGCTGGAATCTGGGAATCATCTCCCATGTGAATGTTAGGACCCTTCGATAGTGAAAGAGTAGAGAAGGATTCTTTGGAGGAAACCATGTGCTTGGAGGCTCCATAATCTATAATGTATTCCGAGGATGGAGAGAGAGTTTATTTCAAAGCATGACACCTTTCGGTATCTTCTGTCGATGCTTCTTCATCAGGCTTCTTTCCTCTTGGAGGAGAAATGTTGTGCTGCTTGAGAAGAGTGGACATCTCATCAAGTTGCTTCCTCATACACTGATCTTCAAGATGGTATACCTTTTCACAATAAGGACATAACTTCTTTTCAAACTTATTCTTTTGCTTAGAGATGGAGGTTCCTTCGAGACTTTGTTGATTCAATTTAGGATTTGAATCAGTCGCTTTTGGCTCCTTCTTCTTTGATTTATCCCTTGCTTGCAATTTAGAAGAGTCAGTAACTAACAGAGATTGATCTTTGAAGGTCTAGATGACTCCCATTTGAATCAATTTGTCTTTATCTTTGATTAAGGACTCGGAAAAAGAATCTAATGAAGGAAGTTTCCAATCAGGAAAGCTTTTCCGCTTGGAATGAAACATAGAGACATATACAAAATACTCAGGGCCTAGTTTGTGGAGTATGGAAAGGAAATTCTACTTAGCCTTGTTCTCTATTCCATACTATCTACTTTGGATCACTAGAGACTTGAATTTAGAGAATAATTTCCCAATAGTCTCAAAACCGTTGGTATGTAAAGATACCAACTCATTCTCCAGAATGTGTCCCCGAAGCTCATCTTGTTTGTTAAACAAGCTATCAATATTCTCCTAGGATTCTCTGGGAGTCCTCAATCCTTCTAGATGGAAGAGGATATCTCTGTAAATATAAGTACATAAGTACCTGAATGCTTCATCAAAATGGTTTAGGAACTTGGTCCGCTCTACCAATTGATGAGGATCAGCCTCCCATCCATGTATGATCCTGTGGTAGCCATGCTTGTGCAAGGACAAGTGCATATCAATCCTCCAATCAAGATAATTGGAAGTTGTGAGGATCCGTGGTTCAGGATTTTTGACAACTCATAATTGCTCTGGCTGGAGGACGGCAAATACTTTTCACAAGCTACATAGCACATGTCAATTTCACTACAATAACAAACTAAAACATATGAACTGTTAGAATCATGATTTTCCTCCCAACATGAACATGTTTTTAGTGTTTGTCATGCCCTCTCTGCTGCTCTGAATAAATCCAGAGATAGCAAATCATCATAGGGGACTTTTATGGAAACCCAGTTGCTTCTGATGTTCGATGGGGAGAAAAAAGCATGAAACCTTTCTAAGAAGGATTTGATACCATATTAGAATTTGAATGCCATTTATATATTCAAGAATATAGTTCTAATAATGTTTGTAGAAAAATAATGGATAATGAAAGATACAAACTAAACAAAACAAACAACACAGGAAGCATACAAGTATTGCTTAGGAATTTACAGTATCATTCACAATAATAATATCTGATGTTACAATAGTTTGCATAGGAAATAATTTTAATGAATGGGGTATGAATTTGAATCCTCCAAGTGGATATGACTCTATCTAACTGAATCTCTAACTTAAGGTCTCCCAATCAATATCATAGTCCAAGCAGACAACTCCCTGATGACCAATAACTCCAACAACTAGTGCCAACTAGTTAACTCAGTGCAACTGAGTGTGGTAGGTAGGAAAATCCCTCCTCCCCATGAAACCATGAGTTATCCATGCATGGGTAGCACTAGCTTAACTGTTTGTGAAGTAACTGAATGTAACTAGGGGATAACTAAGGCTAACTAGTACTAACACCAACTAGATAAACTAGGTTGGTGTCGGGCCTCCCAACAGCTCCTAAAATGTAGGGATTTGTCTAGGAGGCACTCAAGCTGATGCATGCACATGCAGTAAGTGGAAGTTGACCTCTAGCAATGTTCCCCACATTCTAGTGACTGGTACATGTGGCCCCATTGGGCCAGGTGGACCTAATTGTACTAGTGGACCCAAATATTTAATTAAGGTTCCTAAGTTAGGAAATAATTAATCTAATATAAATTTGACCAAGGGAGGATTAGTAATCCTAATAGCCAAAATCCTAATTCTCGAGCCACCTAGAACTATTCTATCATCAAGTATTTGGTCCATACCTTGTGTGATGTCTGCATTAGAAGTTCTTCAAACTTGTCCTCCGCAAAGAAAATCCTTATTGTTTGCTCTTGGGGTGGCTAATGGAAGCTCTCCTTCTGTGATCAAATTTGAAACTCATGGATTCCATCCTTGCTTGCCTTACTATGTGTCCCTTTTGGTGCATGTAGAGTGTCTAAACAACACCATCAAGCGAACTGTAATTGATGAGGACGCTGTGACTTCCGTGATGTCTTTTCCATGTTGGAAGGGGTTGGGTTCTCCCATGTTGTCTAAGCCAGGAAACATGTTAACTTCATTTGATGGAAGATTGTTTCAGTTGCACGACATTATTGCTTCCCTTGAGATCCAATTGGGAGGGAAGACCATTGCGATTAAGGTTGAGGTGGTTGATGTGCCCCTTGACTATAATATTTTACTGGGTAGGACCTGGATTCACAATATGCAAGCGGTCACGTCATCACTCTTTTGGGTTGTTTGTTTTCCTTTGGATGGGAAATTTTTGACGGTCAATCAAATCTCCTTTGATAATTCTAGTTCAAAAGAATCATTCGGAGCTTTGATCCCGGTTATCGATCATTCGCAGCTGGCAAGGGAGAATATTGGGGTGGGAATGTATCCTTCGCTAATGGGAACTTTTAGTTGTGTTGTACCTATTCTTATGATCAGTTCTAGTCTTGGAAAGGCTTCAATGTCGTTGAGTTTGGTTCCTTTCCGCACTTTGCATATGGAGGATCCTTGGACTCTTCCTTCTCCGAGTACTTCGAGGGAAGTTTTTATACCTGCCAAGAGAGACATGCCATTTCCTACAACGATGGTGGCTTATCATGCTAATCTTGATTCAGTTGTAGAGTATAGTCCTTCCTCTTCATGTACGAAAGAGGATGACCCTTATACATTGCTTTCTTGGGAAGTTTCGTCATCTCACTCATAGGACTATCTCAATGCCATATTTCCATCAGACAAGGCTATTATCGAGGCTATGTCTGGATTAGAACAACCTTGGGGAGAGTTGCATAATAGATCTTATTTTCTCCCTAAACTTGATGATATTGAGCATGATGAATTTAAGGATATATTCAATGAGAAAATTGGTAGGCCTGTGGTCCCATTAGGCTATCCTAGCAATTATACTGAAGGGAACATGGCTAACTTGTCACCGATTATACCTATAAATATTTCTCATGTTCCTGGCAAGATTGAAAATGTGTACATTAGGTAGGATTGTTCTCCCGATGAGATTAAAGAGTACACCGATATTTTTAAGCAATTTCAAGATGTGTTCGCTTGGTCGTATGAAGAAATGCCAAGAATTGACCCTCGCATTATCGAGCATGAAATAAAAACCTATCTGGATGCTAAGATTGTTCAACAACATTTGAGAGCTATGAATCCTAGGAAAGTGCCTACAATTAAGGCAAAGATAGAGAATTTACTCAAAGCTGGATTCATCTATCCCATTCCCTTAACAGAGTGGGTGTCAAACCCTGTTCCGGTTGATAAGAAGCAGGGAACGATCTGACTATGCACTGATTTTAGATAGATAAATAGATCCTGTCATAAGGATAATTTACCTACACCATTTATTTATCGAATCTTGGATGAGTGTGCGGGGAGAAAATTTTACTCATTTATGGACAACTTCTCTGGCTATAATCAAATCCAAATTAAACCTGAGGAGCAACACAAGATTTATTTTATTTATCCTTGGGGTACGTTTACATACTGAAATATGCCCTTCGGCCTTAAAAATGCTGGAGCTACATTTCAATGGGCCATGAAATTTTCCCTTCACTCTCGTTTGTGGGTGCATCATCCTTATCATTTGTGTTTAGTTTTTGAAAGATGCCTCCATTATCAAATTCGGTTAAATCCCAAGAAGTGCATCTTTTGCATGAAGGTTGGTCATTTGTTAGGGTTCATTATATTTGAGGAGGGTATAAGGATCTATCCTTTGAAGGGTTGAGGAAATAATTTAGTTGTCTCCCTCACGTAACATTAAACATCTTCAGTGTTTGCAAGGTATGGTGAACTTCTTACGAAGATTCATAGTTAATTTTTCCAATTTGACCAGAGGGTTCATGCATTTGTTGAAGAAAGAAACTTTGTTTTTATGGGATGAGTGAGCCCAAGAGTCTTTCAATGCTTTGAAGAAAGCCTTGGCATCGGCCCCTATTACAGAGAGAAATTCCTATGGCTTGGCGTACCACAATAGACAACTTAACTCTAGAAATCAATCCTTTCCTATATGCAAGATAAATCAAACAACTAACACTAAAGGATCTCGATTAGTACCTTATTCTGGACAGTTGATGTAGATCCCCATTGATCTTTACAACTCTAGCTTGAATTGATAAATTGCTCCCTCAATATTCAATCAACAAGACAAGCATGCTATATAGAATTGTGTTAGCTCTACTCTAGCATATATAATCAATAACATATAAGCATTTGAAATCATCCATGGATAAAATATTCATTCAAACACACATTATTGGACAAGAAAATATATTTCTATTAATATAAAATCAGAGGTTACAATGAATACAACCTCTGTCAGCATGTCTGTGAATCGGAGAAACCGAGTCCCCCACTTGGGCCTCCACCACTTCAATCCTCCATCTCTCGATAGCAAGCTCACAAGCAAAAGGAAATCTTGGGAAGAACACAAAAGTGCTCCAAGGGACAAAGGGGATGTAGACTCAAGCACAAGTTCTGGCAAAATGGACTATAGTTTTCTTGCTCTCAATTCCTCATATGCCTTCAATGTATCCAAAGGGTTCTTTATATAGCTCTTCAATGGGGTAATGAAAGGTTGAATCCAAGTGATCTCAAGGCATATGGAAGGCCATGAGACCAGTGAGTCAGATCCACATCAAGGAAAACTCCAAAATAATTTGGCCTTTTGCACACATCCTGATGTATGCGGTTTTAGAGGTCAAACCCGGGTATATACGTGATAAAGGGCTTAAAAGTCATGTATGATAATTTAAGCATGTTTTTAGGGATGATATAGAAAACATCAAAGTAAAAAAAATGGTCCAAGGGGTCTAAGGAGTCTGCATAGGGACAAGGAAGGCCATAAAAGTGTGATTCACCATGTGTGGTAAAATCAGCTATAATAGATGCCCCCTAATGTGTGAGGTCAGAGGGGTCATACGATGGCCGGAATACATTATAAGTCCATCCCAGAAATGAAGTGATGAAGAACACAGTGGAAGAACCATCCATCCAATCAACACTATGCAATGATACAACTCTACATATAACTGCAAATACATATAGCAGTCCCAGATACATAAGAGTACAATGGCCATGAATAGGCATGATACAATATAACATGTGTGGTCATCACCAAGTACAATATACATAGATTAGAATCTCCATAATGAATATATAAAAAGGATCATGATCTCCATGATGGTTGGAAATGTCTGATATATACTGGAATCAAGTCACGAGAGCTGAAATCTCATGAACACTGGCACGATCAAGGAGGTAGCATATATGAGATGCCACCAATCTGGAAGGTCTTCTACACAAACCGCTACGAGTACATGTCCTACTATGTGAATAGAGATGTCGATATTGAACATAGTAGTACATTGTCTGATTACTGGTCATTGATGTATACCATTAACAGATGCGAGATCACCCACCGATAATGAAAATGGGAATCAAGGTACTAGAGTGCAAACTAGCAAGTGTGAATAAATGTGTTGAGGTAGAACACTTGAGAGAATCCATAGATCAGGGGACATTGATGTATTCCCAAAGAACTTTCAATGGTGAGAGAACCTACCACTGATGACTGTAAGTCTCAAGGTACTCGAAAATGACTCTAGATTCCTATCCCAGAATAAATGATCTGAAGTCGATGGGATGAAATCCGCTGGAAGGAGGGCATTAAGGCATCCCCGATCATCCAACATTAGGTACTCAGCATATCTGTATAATGTGGAAGGACTTGATCATTGTGGAAATTGAACCCAGGTGTTAGAACAATTACACTCACAACAATTGCCAATTACACATGCAAATTACTCACAAAGGAGACTGAATATGGAGCAGAACACTAATCTGTATTGAATAAGTGTACAATAGCCAACCCTATGAAGTCATAGGCTGCCACAATAAATAATTACATGAGATATTCAAATGCATAAGGATTCCATTCAAATTTGTTCAAAAGTAGGCTTACTAAATCTAAGCAAATCCCCCATAGGTGCATAAAGCAGTTTCCAAATCTATCTAGGAGCTCATGAATTGGAAAAATAAATTAGGAAAGATAATAGATGGTTGAATGACAACTCATACATTCTTTTCATAGGGGAAAAGAGTGGAGTATGATGAGGACAAAAAACAAGTTAACTTCACCTAGTCAAACTTTTCCAATTGCCTTAAAACTCAGAAAAAGCAGGCAATAAAGCAGAAAAAGTAGACATGCGCTAGGAAGGCTAGGAATAAAGAAAATTTGATTCCAAGTGGTTTCCCAAGTGCTCCATGACTCAAATTTAGCAATTTTTACCACTTTGGATGTGTGGAGGACAACTTGCATAAGGTGGAATATGGAAACTAGGAAAATAAGACAAAAAATGGATTAATTAATGTCTAAGGTAGCTAACTATGGGTTGATTATTCTAACACCCCCCCTTAAGCCTAACTTATGAGTAAAATATCAGAAAATTATAGGGCCTAGCAACAAGGATTAGTCACCCTTTACATACTGCATGTCCATTTAACCAAGGAAAGAGGCAAAAACCCAGTGGGAAAAACCCTCCCTTAAACATGGACAGTAAAACAAAATTTGAAAATATTGTCATCACTCATGCTTCACAGCATGATCAGCAATCCCCAGCAGTGATTTGAGATTGCTGAATGTCTTATCACAAAACGCTTTGGTGAAGATATCTGCTACTTGTTCTGAAGATGAACAGAAGAGTAGGTGAATGGTGCCATCATGCACAAGCTATCTGATGTAGTGCATATGGATCTCAATGTGTTTGGTTTTCTATCTCTGAACTGGATCATTGTAGATTCAAATGGTACTCTGATTATCACAATATATAGTAGTTGAGTATTCTGATTCGAAGCCACACTCACCAAGTAACCTTTGCAACCATAAACATTGAGTTGCTGCATTTACAACTCCTCTGTACTCTGCTTCTATAGATGAGAGTGCAATGGCACTCTATTTCTTGCTTGACCAGCTGATTGGCCCTTCAGCAAGCATGAACACATATCCTGATGTTGACTTTCAATCTGTGTTGTCACCTACCCAATCACTGTCAGTAAACCCAATCAAATCAAGATCAGATTTAGCTTTGTAGAAGATCCCATGAGTCTTTGTTCCCTGAACAAAGTTAAGGATCCTTTTGGCTTCTCTCCAATGGATCTCATGAGTCTGATCCATGTATCTTGAAGCCACACTTACTACATAATAAATATCAGGTCGAGTATGTGTAAGATACAACAAACATCCAATCAATTGCCTATACAGTGTATTGTTTACCATAGGCGAAGAATCGACTTCTTCAAGCTTAACTCCTAAAAGGAAAGGAGTCTTACTTGGCCTACAATCCTTCATGTTGAATTTTTTCAGAAAATCCAAGTCATACTTGGACTGATGCACTTTGATTCCATATTTGGTTTGAGAAATCTCAAGCCCCAAGAATTGGCTCAATAAGCCCAAATCAGTCATTGAGAAGGCATGGTTCATTGCATCCTTCAAGGAGCCAATTTCATCCTTTGAGCTTCTTGTAATGAGAAGGTCATCAACATACAAAAAAATGATCATTAATGAACCATGAATCATCTTCAAATATACATTTGGATCTGACTTGCATCGAACAAAATTTAGTGATAGCAGAAAGCTATCAATCTTGGCATACCAAGCCCTGGGGTCTTACTTAAGCCCATACAATGACTTATTTAGCCTGCACACAAGAGATAGATTAGTAGAAAACCCTTGAGGATGATGCATGTAAATTTCTTCAATGAGATCTCCATTCATAAAAGCACACTTCACATCCATGTGATGTACCTCCCATTGCTTTGAAGCTGCAATGGGTAAGGCTAGCCTGATGGAGTCCATCTTTGCCACTAGTGCAAAGGTCTCATTGTAGTCTATGCCATGTACTTATGAGTATCCCTTGGCTACCAATATGGAATTGTATTTAAGAGGTGAACCATCAGCAGAAAATTTGGTTTTGTAAACCCACTTACACTAAACTAGCTTCCTCCCTGGGGGAAGATCAACCAGCTCCCAAGTGTTGTTCTTCTGGAGTGAGATGAACTCTTCTTTCATGTCTGTTTTACATATTGGATAATTTTCTGCATCTTCATATGTTTGTGGGTTTGATTCAACCATCAGATAGAATTTCTTAGAAAACATAGGATCTTTCATGCACAAAGCACTCTCAAACTGAGATCTAGTCCTCCTAGGATCATTAGGATTTCCAGCTAGTTCTCCAGCTGCATGAATGGTCTTTGCTTCCCATTTTGGTCTTGTAGGTCTGTTAGGATCTGCAATTAAATCATCATTATTAGACATATCAGAATCATCAATTTCAATTATCTCTTCACTTACATTCAGTGGTTCTGGTGGTGAAGAGGATTCTCCAACTTCCACTGCTACTAGGGACTCTTCTTGGAACTGAACACACCTTTCAATGAAGGATTTGTTTGTGATAAAATTGATCAGCTTTTACCCTTTTGAATCTTCAGAGTACCCAAAAAATAGACACTCTTGGCTTTGGGGATGCAAATCCTTCCTCTTTTCTGTTGGATCTCTAGCCCAAGCCCTTGAGACAAAAATCCTGAAATGGGCCACATCTGGCTTGTGACTACTCCATCCTTTGAAAGTAGTCATACCATCAAGCTATTTATGAGGCAACCTATTCTGGATATAGGCTGCACAGTTTATAGCTTCGGCCCAAAACTTTGGTGGAAAAGTATTAGCCTCCATCATGCATGTTGCCATCTATTTCAGTGATCTGTTCTTCCTCTTAGCAACACCATTCTGCTGTGGTGTGTAAGGGATAGAATGTTGCATCTGAATACCTGCATCTGCACAATATTGAATGAACTCAGACTTGACATACTCACCACCATTTCCATATCTGAGGACCTTGAGTTTCCTCCCACACTGGTTTTCAACCAAAGCCTTAAAGACTTTGAAGAGGCCAAAGTCTTCAGACTTGTGTTTCAGGAAGTAAACCCAGTAGTACCTGGAAAAGTCATCTATGAATGTCAATGCATATTTGGCCTGACTCATTGGCATACGAGGAAATGGGCCAGCAACATCACTATGGATCAACTCAAGAGGTGCAGAGGTTCTCTCATGACTAGCTTTCTCAAATTTATGCTCTGGGTGTTTTCCTAAGATGCAACCTTGACAGACTCCTTTGGAAAACTTAATCTTTGGTAACCCTATGACCATTTATTTTTCACTAAGATCAGAAAGATACTTGTAATTGAGGTGGCCAAATCTTTCATGCCAAAGCTCGCTTGCCTCATTAGCATGAATCGGAAGAGCAGAGGGGTTTGAGTAGGGTAGGAAGTGTGAGAACATGTATACCTTCGAAGTGTGATTTGCAACTCCTTTTGCAATGAATTTACCACTTGAGATCTCTATGATCTCAACTTCATCAGGGGAGAATATGACCTTCTTTGGAGACCCACGGTGGGTCATCTGATACACTGATAAGAGGTTAGAGGCAAGACCTGGAACATACAATACATTGCTAAACTTACCATGGTCAAGATCAATCCTCCCTTTTCCCAAACTTTCAGTGAGAGAGTCATCTCCCAGTACTATTGGTGGACCTTTCGACATGCCAAGTGAGGTGAATGCCTCCTTGGTCAAAACCATATGTCTTGAAGCTCCATAATCAATGATGAAACTAGGTGGGCTTGATGTGCCAGCAACCAATGCATGAACTCTCTCTCTGTCTTCTGAATTTGATCCTCCTTCTCTCTTCTTTGAGCTGTCAGGAAGGGAGATGTCATTCTTCTCTAGGAGTTGCTTCAGCATGTCAATTTTCTTCTTCATGCAGGAGCTTTCAGAATGATTTCCCTTACTGCAGTATGCACACTTGCTCATTTCTCCTTTGTTCTTCTTCTTTTGGGGGTTCTTCTTGGAGCTTTGAGGCTCCTCTGGAGACTTGTTCTTGTCTCTCTTTTGCTAAAGTGGCTTCTTAGCTTTCTTCTTGCCTTTTGAATCCACCCTCAAATCTCCAACAACCAGAGCTTGGTCTTTGGAAGGTTTGATGGTGCCCATCATCACCAGTTTATCTTGTTCTTGTGTGAGAGATTCCATGAAATCTATAAGGCTGGGAATTTTCCAGGCTTGAGCTGTCAGCTTTGTGGCATAGAAGGTCGATAAAAACACTAAATAGTCAGGGCCAATCTTCCAGAGTATGGCCAAAACCAGTTGTTCATCCTTCTTTTCGATCCCACATTGTTTTAGCTGCAAAACAAGGGCTTTGAACTTGGAAAAATAGAGTTGCAGGGATTCAAAGCTATTGGGACTCAAGGAGATCAATTCATTTTCAATTTGATGTCCCCTAATCTCATATGTATTACCAAAAATATCAACAAGCTTATCCCATAATTCATTTGGTTATGTCAATCCATCAAGATGGAAAAGGAGGTCTCTGGATATGCTCAGACACAGGAGACCATAGGCCTCATCCGTCCTGTTGTGCCATTTAATTTTCTCTGTAGCTGAATTGGGGTCTACTTCTATTGCCATAGTTACTCTGTAGAGGCCTTTCACTCTCAACAATATCTCCATCTCTACTTTCCATTCAAAGAAGTTAAATGGAGTCAAGATGATCTTCTAAGATTGATCCATAGCTCAGAAATTGGCCCTTCAGTCAGCAGAATGCTCCCAGTCAATGATGTCGAACCTACAATAACAAATTGGAAGGAGAGAAATTGATATACAAAGGCTCTGATACCATATGGAAATTGAACCCAAGTGTTATAAAAATTACACTCACAACAATTGCCAATTACACATGCAAATTACTCACAAAGGAGACTAAATATGGAGCAGAACACTAATCTGTATTGAATAAGTGTATAATAGCCAACCCTGTGAAGTCATAGGCTGCCACAATAAATAATTACATGAGAGATTCGAATGCATAAGGATTCCATTCGAATTTGGTCAAAAGTAGGCTTAGTAAATCTAAGCAAATCCCCCATAGGTGCATAAAGCAGTTTCCAAATCTGTCTAGGAGCTCACGAATTGGAAAAATAAATTAGGGAAGATAATAGATGGTGGAAGGAGAAATCATACATGATTTTCATAGGAGAAAAGAGTGGAGGATGATGAGGACAAAAAACAAGTTAACTTCACCTAGTCAAACTTTCCTAATTGCCTTAAAACTCAGAAAAAGAAGGCAATAAAGTAGAAAAAGAAGACATGCACTAGGAAGGCCAGGAATAAAGCAGATTTGATTCCAAGTGGTTTACCAAGTGCTCCATGACTCAAATTTATCAATTTTAACCACTTTGGATGTGTGGAGGACAACTTGCATAAGGTGGAATATGGAAACTAGGCAAATAAGACACAAATTGGATTAATTAATGTCTAAGGTAGCTAACTATGGGTTGATTATTCTAACAATCATAAGGTGCACAAACCAGTAACTATACCAGGAATGGTCGACATGCAAAGTCAAGATAACTGAGGAATGGCCGACTCAGGTTTAAACTTCCTTCGAACAAGAGCATAATGGCGAAAGGTGACTGAATGTAGGCAACATAGACTCGATATGCAAAACTAGGACATCTGTACGACATAGGAGGCATCGACAGAGGCTCCATAGGGACTGGAAGCTTAACCAGCCGGTCGAGATAAACTCAGATAAACAACTACAACTCCTAAAGTCAAACTATTAACCCAACCAATGGATGTGATATACAGTGCTCTGTTCGAAGGTGACACGACTCGACTGCTGCCAAAGATAGCATCTTTCTTTGTTCGTCGTTTTGGTTTTTTAATTTTTTTTTTGGACTTTTTCAAATATTTGAAAATCTTGAAAAAGAATAAAATTGCTTTATAGTTACAGACTAGGAGGAGATGAGGGTCAAATAGGAAAACAAACTAGCTCCAAGCAGTGGAACATACCTATGATCGATGCAAGGATACATGTGTAGGATAGTGACACTCGGGGGAAAGTCCCCTCCCGGTAAAATAGGGAATCAAGCTGCAAAGGATATATAAAATGGCTCTGCGTGGCTAGACATGAGACAAGCTCGGGCTATATGATGGATACTCAAAGTCAGGGAAGCCAGCATAAGGCTCAATAAGGCAGGAAAAGCTCATGATATTGCAATTACAACTTGACATAAGGGAGTCCAAGGGAAATAAGCCAGCAAAAGATCAAGAGTAGTATGAGGCTCTTGAGAAATGTCATGGCAATACCATACAATGGACTCCCACACCCTAAAGGACAAAATTGTTGGCATGGGCACCAAATGCAATTAAGGAGATAACTAGGGAACCCATGTAAGGTCAAGCTTTACCATTCTAATCATGCCACTTCTAAAATAGCAAGAAGGTTCTGTGACAGGATATAATGGGTTTGTACCTACGGTTATAATGAAACGGTCATAAGGTCCTGCAAAATGCAAATGATGGTGAAACCTAACCTATATGCCAGTTTAGATATGATACTTGAAATCGGCATGAACAAGTCAACACAATGGTCAAAACGTGCTCAAAATGGTATCCTACATCACATATTAGTAAAAAACGGTCCAAAAGGATTAGAAACTGTCCAAACTATAGAAAAGGGTATAAAAATTTTGAAAATTTTGAAAATTTTCTATAAATAGTAAAAAATTCAAAACATTATATAAAATTTGAAATTTTTACCCAATTGAGCTCAGAACTTCAACAGCAAATTCTAGGAGATCCAGCCGGTGGAATCCACTACCGTTTTTTCTAGGTAATTACCCATGCCTTGCTCTTTCATTTTCTTGCAAATTTTACAATTTTCCATGGTCAAATCAGGATTCTAGGCCATTCTAAAGTATGTAGCATGGCCCATGCAGAAATCAAGGATTTTTTCGCGTATAGGGCTGGATATATGCAAAAAAATCCCTCAAAGTTGCGTGCATACGCGGCTGTTTAGCAAATAGTCACGTATGAGGTCACATTCAAGGTTTTTTAAGTGTTCTAATGACTCAACCTTGAATTCAATGTGTAGGATCGTTCTAGAATGGAGAGAACATGAGCACGGGGATGTAGAAGAAGCAGTACATGGTGATATAATGGGACAACAGGATCTTCGTGCATGCGGTCTCTACAAGTTTTGGTGTCTTGGTGGCTTAAGAGCCAAACCAAGATTGCTGCATATGCTAGTAGACTACTGGGATCCCATCTCAGAGTCTTTCCAAATTGATGGGATTTCCCTCACCGTAGAAGTGGAGGACATATACTTTATTTCTGGACTTTCTCGATGGGGGGAAGTTGTGAAACTATGATCTCGTGGGCCCGGAGGTGGCCTCACCATAGATAAGTACATAGCTGTGTATTGTTATCCAGACATGGAGAAGGTCGGGATTCAGATCCCAACTAACTCCATACAGGTGCTAGGCATAAAGGCCATTCTACTGACACTGGGTAGGATAGCAGGGCTAGCTTCACTCCACTAGGCCTCGCGGCCTCTGATGTTCTATGCAGTGGAGTGCATGAGACCCACGGTGTATGATTGGAGCACTGCACTAGTGGGAAACATGAAACACTAGCTCAGTGAGTGCAATATGGGCCGAGTACAGAACTTCAGTTTCAGTAGCATACTGAGCATGTTTTTCTTTGAGCGTGTTCTGGGATTGATCCCTAGAGTTGACATTCCTCTTCACAAGGTTCGAGATCCGGCCCAACGAAGTTGGGTAGATGCGATGCATAGACTAGGTGGAGGTAGGGTGTCCAACCCCTATCCAGCTAATAATTTTCCATGGTGGCGACGACAGATAGTTGCCATCAATGATTACCCCTATGCAGGGATAGATTTTCAGGGAGACCCCTACATGCCATTACCACCAGGATCGACATACGGTGCCATTGGTAACGAATCCCAACCCTCTTTTTAAGATTTTTGAGTTATTTTTTTTTTTGTGTTTTTTGATATATGTAATCAAAAAGACATGTTTTTGCGTAACAACACATAGTGAAATCCTATCGTATGCATGCAGATGTAGGACCACGGCGACCTGAAGGATTCCCTCATCATAGACGGAGGGGAAGAGGAGATGACATTATGGGTGTGGATGTGGAGCGGATGCTCCAAAACATTCATACCAACTTCGTGCGGCTAACACACAGGGTACCCATGGCGCAGGTCGAGGACCTGCCTGATGCCTTGCAGCATCAGGTGGTGGGTGTGCCAAAAGCATGGGTGCGGTTATTTAGATAGCTAGCTAGAGCCGTGGTGACATTCCACAATCAGAACCCCCCTCCTCCTCCCCAGTATTAGATACTCGGGAGTGATACATTTTGTACTACTGTGTACTTATATTTTGGTGGCTCGAGAGCCCCATTTTTGTATTATGACACTATGTATTATCACATTTTGGATGTTTTATAGAAAAAACTTTTATGATGATCGGTTTATTTATTTACATGTGTAAAAATGTATGTTTGTGATGAGCTTATTGTCTATGAAACAAATTCCAATCTAACACATAGTTAGCATATGAGTCAGCAACTTGATTATTAATTGTTGGAACATGTATATATGTTATGTTGTCAAATTGTCATTCTAACAATCTCACACGTAAGAATCTCTGTAATAATGTTGGATATCTAACATGATACAAGCCATTAAGTTTTGACACTACTAACTCTGAATCAAGATGTACCTCAAGAGATAGAACACCAAGTTAAATGACATCCCATAGAAGCTCAATAACGGCACTATATTCAACAACATTGTTTGAAGAGGGCCGTAAACATATGCCTCTTGAAGACAATACCTGACCCGCAGGAGTATAAATCACCCAAGCAATAGAGGCTGAGTGTTGAGTGTGATGGCTTGCACCATCCTTGAATCCCATATAGATGGAAGACTCCATTGACATCTGCTATAAGAAATGTAAGCTAATCAACAAACATGATCATCATAAGAAAGACCTAACCATGCAAAATGTTGTACAATAATATGCAATAGTCGGCCCTGGTTGAAATTTATGCATAGTATTTTTTAAGATAGATCCCATTTCTAGGCTCTGCCAAGGCCGTCCCCTCATAATCTACTAGCTCATAAGTGCCCTTCTCTAACACACGTAAGGACCATGCCACATGGGGTTGACTTTTCCTGCCCCCAAGGGTTCTTTAGTTTGATCCCACAAAAGGACCAATTCTCCTTCACTAAACCTCCTTGGATGGATAGAATTATCATACTAGACCTTAACACGGCACTTATTCACTTCTAGAGCCACTAAAGAATCTCGACGCTGCTCATCAAGCTGCTCTAAATGGACCAAATGTTCCTCCAATGGAGAGGTGTCCGGTAAGAGCTCTATGGATAGCTTCAAAGAAGGGATTTTTGCACTCAACCGGCAATATGGAATCCACTCCATGTACAAGCTAATATGGAGAAAAACTGGTGGTAGTCTTAACCACAGTCCTATAATCCCACAAAGCAGGATATAACATAATATGCCAATTAGTCTTGCTTTGTGCAACGGCTTGTTGGAGAATAGACTTGAGTGATTTATTCACTGCTTCAACTTGTCCATTCACTTAAGGGTAATAAGAAGAAGAATGCTCCTACTTATACCATAACCTCAAGGACAACTCTTCCATCATGTGATTCTGAAAGTGCCTAGCATGGTCAGTGATAAGCTCTTTCGGAATACCGAACCGAGTAATAATCTGGTTGAATATGAAGTGTGCGGCTGTCTCACCGTCAGATTTAACTGCAGGCATAGCCTCAACCCATTTCATGAAGTAGTTAATAGCCACAATAATATGATGATGCCCCCCAGCTAAATATGGGTTGCAGTCCATGAAATCAATCCCCCACTTAGTGAAGCGACCGACGGTGATAATGGGATGTAACAGGGCAAGACACAAGCACATATTACGTGTGAACACTTGGCAAGGGTGGCACTTATTAACCGCATTGACACAATCTTTAAATATCGACGGCCAGAAATAACCTGCTCTCAAGATTTTTTGGGCTGTAGGAAGCCTAGATAAATGACCACCACATGCCCCTCCATGGAAATCATTCAGCACAAGCTCAGCTTCCTCATGAGTTAAACAACGATGTAAAATGAAATCTACCCCACGATGGTACAATGTGTTATCCAATATGAGGTAATTCTTGGATATGTGACGTAATCATCGTCGTTCATCCTGTGAGAGGTGAGTAGGGACCTTCAATGTTTGTAAATATATGATAATGTCTCCATTCCATGGATTCAAATTTGAGATCAATAAGATATGCTCATCGACAAACGTATCTTCACAAGCCTCATTTTCCTCACTCAAGAAATCAGATATAAGCTCTGCAAAAATCAATGATTTCTTCAATTTTGCCGAAACAAACTCGAGATAAAATTCTTGTAGGATGACAATCCACTTATTATACTTTCCCCCTATCATCCTTCTAGTGAGGATGAACTGAAATGGATTGACATGGGCAACCACCAAGGTCTGGCGAAGGAGAATATAGTGTCTCAATCTTTGAATCGCACGGACGGTAGCTAAGGAAAGCTTCTCCACATGGGAATAACAGATCTCCACATCAATGAGGTTTCGGCTCAAATAATATATGACATGCTCTTAGAGCTCCTCATCCTCTTGAACCAAAACCATACCAATCGTCTCCATGGACGTGGCCACATAAAGTATAAAGTCATGGCTATAGTAGGGTGGACTAATTATCCGGGTTGATGCTAAGGCTTGTTTAAGCACATCAAAGGAATCCTGGGCTTGCTCATCCCAGCAAAAGGTAGTGTATTTATTTAAAAAACACATAAATCCTCCTAGTCAAATTGGCAAAATTCACGATGAATCTCCGTAAGAAGTTTTCCATGCCTTGCAAACATTGCAGATGTCTAATGTTTTTTGGGAGAAACAATTGAAGTAGTGCCTCAAAATTTAAACGATTGACTCTTATACCCTCTTTGGAGACAATGAATCCTCATAAGCGACTAGACTTCACGCAAAAGATGCACTTGTGAGGATTTAACCTGACCAAATAATGGCGGCACCTTTCAAACACTAATCTCAAATGGTAGGAATGACACATTCTCATGTGAGAATGAGCAGCAAGGTCATCCAAAAAGACTTCTATAATCTATTTGAGATCATGAAAGATCAAGGTCATAGCCCGTTGAAAAGTGGCTCTGGCGTTTTTAAGGCCAAAAGGCATCTTCCGATATGCAAAGGTTCCCCAAGGACAAATAAAGGCAGTCTTATGTTGGTCCTCAGGTTTAATTTGTATCTGATTGTATCTAGAAAAGCTGTCCATAAAGGAAAATACATTGCTTCCCTCACACTCATCCAAAATTTGATTAATACATGGTGTGGGGAAATTGTCCTTAGGATAGGCACGATTCAAATCACGAAAATCAGTACATATGTGGATCGTTCCCTGCTTCTTATCAACTGGAATGGGGTTTGAAACCCACTTTGTTAAGGGAATGAGATAGATAAAATTGACATTTAATAGATTTTCTATCTCAACCTTAATCACAAGTGCTTTCCTAGGATTCATTTCACACAAGCATTGTCGAACAGGCTTAGCATTGGGGTAAGTTTTAATCTCATGTTCAACATTAATGCGAGGCTCGATACTTGGTATTTCATCGTAATACCAAGCAAAGATATCATGGAATTCTTTAAACAACTTGGTGTACTCTTGAATCTCAGCATGGGAACATTATGCCCCAATATAGACATTCTCAATCTTGCCAGGATCGTGAGAGATATTTATAGGGATGGTAGGAGATATATTCACCATGTTTCCGTTAGCCATCGGACTAGGGGAGCTTAATAGAACCATGGGACTACCAATTCTCTCACTAAGAATCCCCCTATAGTCTTCACACTCCAAATGGTCAAGCTCAGGAAGAAAATAATATCTATGATGCAACTCTTCCCAAGGTGGCTCAACCCTAGACATAGCCTCAATAATAGCCTCATCTGAAGGAAAAACACTATCAAGGTAGTCATGTATGTGAGAAGACTACACTACCCATGCAAGCAGCACATAAGGGTCGTACTCCTCCATCCACGAAGAGGAAGGACTAGGCTCTACAAAACATGGAAGATTAGCTTGATAAGCTATCATAGTCATAGGTAATGGCATGTTCATCTCGATGGGCTCATTCGAAGGACTCGGTGTAGGAAGAATCCAAGGATCTTCCATATATGTTGTGCGAAAAGACACTGATCTTACTGATGATGAAGCCTCATTGGAACTAGAACCTATCATAAGGATAGGTGCAGGATGACTAAAGCTTCCCATAAGGGATGGATACATGCCAACACCCACACTCCCAGTTGTTGGCTGAGAGTGCTCTACAATTGGGATGGAAGCTCTCGAAGATATGGTAACCGATGGATTCTTGAATGATGTTTGATCAATTGTAACTATCTTCCCATTAAACAAAAAGCATACAACTTGAAATAGAGAAGAAGCTACAGCTTGCATACTATACATCTAATTCCTACCCAGCAACAAATTGTAGTCAAGGGGCACATCAACCACCTGACCTCTATCACCACGGTCTTCCCCCCCAAACAGACCTTAAGAGAAGAAGAATTCCATGTGGTCGAAATGATCTTCCATTGAAAGCAGTCAGCATGGTACCAGATTTAGACAACTCGGGGGAACCCAAACCCTTCCAACACGCCAAAGACATCACAGAAGCAGCAGCGCCTTTGTCAATCATAGTGCATTTGATGGTCATGTTAAGACATTCTATGTGAATCAAGAGAGACACATATTAAGACAAGCGAAGCTGAAGTCCCATGGTTTCAAATTTGATCACAGAGGAAGAATTATCATCGTTCACACCTAGGGTAGAAAGCAAAGCCTTCCTTTACGAAGGACAACTCGAAGTACTTCAAGTGTAGACATTGCACAAGGAGTGTGGCCGAAATCCTCAACAACAGAATAGTTTTGGGCGGCTTGGGAATTAGGATTATGCCCTGAACACTTAAGGAATCCCTTATGAATGTGAGGTGCAACTTCAGGTTTATCCATAGGTTTTTCAATATGCAAAGGTCTCCCAAGTGGATCAGGTTGTGATGAACCATAGTCTTTCGTATGAGTCACAACCTTAGTAGCATAAACCATGTTGATGCAACCATGAACACTAGTCTCCGGTGGCTCTTGATCACCACGAGACTGATCATGGGTCCTCAAGTTCAGGTTTTGATTATGAGGTAAAGGGTTGGTTAGCACACCTGGGCCCTGTGCTATGAATCTCTAGGCTTCATCAATCCGAGGGCACAAGTGAGTGAGGTGGTCATGCTTACACAATTTGCAAGGAAACTTAAGCTTACGTTTAGGATGCTTTTCCCCCCCAGCATTTCGGGCGTTCTTGTCATTAGAGTTGGCATTTTCATTCCTATTCCCACCCTTACGATATTTTTTACCCTTATTTTTATTCCTTTCGGGTTGCTGGTTACCCTTCTGGTCTGACGATTGTACCGAAAGCACACTCACCATTTGGGTGGGTTGAGATGAAGCCATAGCTTGTCCTAAGGTAGATTGATTGATAGATAATTGATTGACCTATTTCACAAATGAATCTGTAGGTTTGGCACTCATACAACCAACAATGTCATCGGCATGTGGTCCAGGTTTAACCTTAGGGTCAAAACTAGAACGCGGAGCATTAGGAATGATCTCATATAACAAACCAAATTGAGCATAAATCAAGTCTAATTCCTGCACCCTAAAAATGGCTTGTTCCTCATTCTAAACTCCAGATGTAGAAACATCCTTCGCTATATAAGGCAGTAATGATTTAAGGAACCATTCGGGGAGAAACTCCGGAGGTATGAAGGCTTTAATCAATCTCTTCCGTCTATGCCACTCTTGGATATGGTCCGATATATGCATGGATTTATCCTGCCGAAATGTTGACAAGAGTTCCGTATCAATGTCGTAACACACTAGTAGCTAGAAGTGGTTGAGAAAATTCATAACTAGGTCATCGAACAATGAGAATGCCCCCCTAGGTAACTCTATATACCATTTTGTGGCAGGCCCTGTAAGGGTGCGTTGAAACATCCTTAAACAGATCGAATCTTCGTGTAAGGAATTTGAAGAGCAACATAGGTGAAATGTAGTAACATGTTCACTTGGATCTTCTCCTGGTTTGCCCTCGAATTTGGGAATGTTCGAGGGAATCTTATTAGGGATAGCTGGCCAAGCTAGGTCATGAGATACGGGATCGTTCGTCAGTCTCGACAAGTCAGGAAGATTTAGCGTTGCGAGGAAAGGGAGCCTAGGAAGAGTAGGTCGATGCCCCGCTCCCTAATAATTTTTGTTCACATAAGCCTGAAAACCGTAACCACCATGGCCTTGGCCATAGTTCCCTCCTACCATTTGACCCATGTAGGGTGGCATGGAAGCACCATAATGTGGTGTACCTTGACTATGTGGTGCTACAAAGCCATAATTCGGAGAGTAAGTGGGTTGTTGATACCCGTAATCATAAGGTGAATAACGTTGTCCATACTGTGTCCCATGAGACACTCCGTAAGTAGGAATATATGCTCTGGAAGTAGTAACATGACCTCCAGAAGTAGGAATATGACCTCCCGAAACAACAGGAGGTACTTGAATCTGATACACAACTATGCGAGTAGCAGTAATATGGACATGACTTGTAGCAGCATTCTGGCCCAAAGGACCACGTGAATGAGGGGGAGGAATATCATTAGAAGAACAAGGAATAGAGGATGAAGGGACATGTGAAATTATGTACGTGGTGTTCCCTATAGTCACTCGTCGAGGTTCTGGTATCCTAATAGGATTACTAACACCAGGTCTAGGAGTAATATGTGATGTAGCTTCCACCACTAGGATGGAAGGTGCAATGTGACTCGTGCTCCCAAACCTCTCCGCATGGTAAGGAATAGGCTTGTCCCCAGGCGTAGTGTTAAGCTCAAAATTTGACTCGACATGAAATGCTGGATCATGTGTAGGGATACCAGACATACCATAACTACCATAACTAGTGCTCGCAGGTTCATGATGAGTCTCATTTCCCAGCATCCAATACCGGTGACCTATGAATGAGGTATCATAGCTAAAGTGAGTAGGTCTTTCATGTGAAGGATCAAACCAAGAATGTGCAGGCATATTAGGTTAAGGATCAAATGTAGCAGTAAACTCTTTGTCCTCCACTTGAGTTGGGGAAGATAGCTCAGGAATACCATCTTCATGATCTCCCATCATGTGTGAATCAATGTGCAAAGTGGTCTACCTAGACTGTGTGTTTCTCTCTCCCAAAGGAGGAGGAGATGTTGAAGGCAGAAGTCTTACTAAATGACAAGAACGACGAGTAGCCGCACCTGAATCCACAATGACTAAAAAAATGCAAAAGACTCACTAATTACGCAAACCCTAGGAAAGATAACATGCACAAAGCATACACTAATAAAATCTAAATCCAAACACAAGCAATACAGGGTAGGATAAGTGAGCTCCCAAATGAAGCAGGCATGTCTCAGCTAGAAGAGGATTGAGACTCCCATACACAACAAGCGGAGGTTCGTAACCAATTATTGTGGCCCTCAGCTTCAATGCGTAAAGCGACTGTGATGTCTAAACCCAACCTGGCTGGGACACCCACATAATAACCCCTGAAAAGTACCCCCTCGATATCCTAGGTAAGGAAACTAAGGTCACCTCAATATAATCAATGCTCAGGTGGACAGTCACAGGAAGGATTGACCATATGGGCAGGATAGCAAATCTCGAAACTCTCAAAAGAGCCCCCAGATACGAATACAATCCTGGAAATATCTCTGGTGCTACTCAGTTATGACTAGGGGTCATCCCAATCAATAACCGCTCACACTACCTTGTGCTTAACTCCCTTTTGAGAGGAGGATCCTAAGAAGCACTAATTATACCAAGGAATTTCACACTCTCACCTGGACAGACACATACATGTTGTTGTTTAGTGGTCTTGGAGAATTTACTCACAATGAACTATTCCAAGACCCTAAAACCTAATCTTGTTGGTGTACCCTATCAAAGAAAATAGTGTAATCCATTTTAATTAGGCGTTGATTTATTTAGCTTTATTACTAAAAAGAGGTAGATGGTCGTGCAACCAATGGTGTTATGACGCAACATGAAGTAAAATGCACACCTAACCATCAATGCAAATGCATTATGTCGAATGAAAAACAGGGCATGCTACTATGTGAAATGCAAATTTTTTCTTCAAATGACAAATGCAATCATTCCTATATGAAATCCTAACTAATACTCTAAGGAAATCTAGTGCAAGTACCATGCGAAATGCAAAGTGCAATGCATAATGATGCAAAGAAGCAAATATTTTTGAATTTTTTGAATAAAAATGAGATACTAAAGCAAAAAAATGATTCTACTACCCCCAAACTCGGCAAGCACAATCAAACAACACTCACACAAAGTACTAAGGTAAAATAAATCTAATGCACTAATCCAAAAACAAAAATTGAAAATGCAATGACAAGAACATTCTTAAAAAAGAAATTTACCCTAAAAAAAAATGTCTCTGGTCAGAAATAGAGGTGTATATAGACTCTAGCAGTATCAAAGGAGACTCGGCAAACATAAAAATTCACCCAACAACAATCAATATTCCTCTAGAAGGAAAAACTAAGGGCATACGTGACTGTTCACAGTAAACCCGCGTATGTACACGGATATAGCAGTCAAAGCCGCATGTATACATGACTATGAGTTAAAAACTCGCGTACAGGAAGAGAAATGTACAAAAATAAAGGAAAACAGACAATCTGAGACAAACTTCACATGAATCAGACACTGCCAGACAAACATGCCCCCATACCCTACTCAGAAATAGAGAAATAAGAGCAATTCAAGAACATTGAATGCTGATAAAAAACACCAAAGGACAACTACTAGGAACTCCCCAGCAGAGTCACCAATTCTGTTATGGAGAGAAATTCCTATGGCTTAGGGTACCACAATAGACATCTTAACTCAAGAAATAAATCCTTTCCTATATGCAAGAGAAATCAAACAACTAACACTAAAGGATCTCGATTCGTACCTTATTTCGGACGGTTCATGTAGATCCTTGTTGAGATTTACAACTCCAACTTAAATTGATAAATTTCTCCCTCAACATTCAATAAAAAAGACAAGCATGCTATATATAATTGTGTTAGCTCTACTCTAGCATATATAATGAATAACATATAAGCATTTGAAATCATCCATGGATAAAATATTCATTCAAACACACATTATTGGACAGGAAAAGATATTTCTATTAATATAAATTTAGAGATTACAATGAATACAACCTTTGTCGGCACGTCTGCGAATTGGAGAAACCGAGTACCCCACTTGGGCCTCCACCACTTCAATCCTCCATCCCTCGATAGCAAGCTCACAAGAAAAAGGCAAGCTTGGGAAGAACACAAAAGTGCTCCAAGGGACAAAGGGGATGCAGACTCAAGCACAAGTTCCGGCAACAATGGACTATAGTTTTCTTGCTCTCAATTCCTCATATGCCTTCAATGTATCCAAAGGGTTCCTTATATAGCTCTTCAATGGGGTAATGAAAGGTCGAATCCGAGTGATCTCAAGTCATATGGAAGGCCAGGAGACTAGTGAGTCGGATCCACATCAAGGAAAACTCCAAAAGAATTTGACCTTTTGCACACATCCCGATGTACACGGTTTTAGAAGTCAAACCTACGTATATACGCGATAAAGGGTTTAAAATTCATGTATGGCAATTTAAGCATGTTTTTAGGGATGATCTAGGAAACATCAAAGAAAAAAAAATGGTCCAAGGGGTCTAAAGAGTCTACATAGGGACAGGGAAGGCCATAAAAGTGTGATTCACCATGTATGGTAAAATCAGCTATAACAGATGCCCCCTAATGTGTGAGGTCATAGGGGTCATACGTTGGTTGAAATACATTATAAATACATTGCAGAAATGAAGTGATGAAGAACCCAGTGGAAGAACCAGCCATCCAATTAGCACTATACAATGAAACAAATCTGCATATAACTGCAAATACATATAGCAGTCCTGGATACATAAGAGTAAAATGGCCATGAATAGGCATGATACAATATAACATGTGTGGTCATCGCAACATACAATATACATAGATCAGAATCTCCATAATGAAGATATACAAAGGATCATGATCTCCATGATGGCTAGAAATGTCTGACATATACTGGAATCAAGTCACGAGAGCTGAAATCTCATGAACACTGGCATGATCAAGGAGGTAGCATATATTAGATGCCACCAATCTAGAAGGTCTTCTACACAAACCACTACGAGTACATGTCCTACAATGTGAATAGAGGTGTCTGTTGGTTGCTTAGGGAAGACCCGGGTTCTTATACTTATTATTTTAACCAACAAAAAGACCCACAGTGTTGGCCCTTTCGGCAACAACCTGCGAACAGGTTGCAGTCTCACTCGAAACAGCTATGGGGTGCCGCAGAATCAGGTTTCTATAGGCAAAAGAGGAAGATTGCTGTACCTTTAGCCTTAACAAATAATAAGCCTACAACACAGAGCTTCGATAGTCACTTAATTAGCTTCGCAGTTTAGATAAACAAACAGTTACTTGCTTAACCCTTAACTGGGAATTCACAGCGAAGTCAATACTTAACAATATATCTTACTTATAATTCACCTACTTATCAAATGCATAAAACAAAAACAACATGAAACAAAAGGAACCACCACAACACAATATATACGTGGTTCATCCCTAGTGTAGGGGCTACGTCCACAGAACTGCGTTTTATTCAACTCTTTACAAACAACAATTCTGATCTGTGCACTCAGTGGTAGATCTCTACGCACTCAGCTGTAGGTCTTCTCAATAATCCCAAAACTGCACACTTAGCTGCAGGTATCTTTCTCCGATCTGCGCACTCAGCTGCAGATCCTTTCTTACAAAACCCTCTACGCACTCAGCTGCAAAGGTCATCCACGCACACAGCTGGGACTTAACCTTAAACCCTAAAAGAGGTCTTATCTTCTTCACATCAAATTATCATCATACAAGAACCTTCAAAAAATCTCTTTTCTCCTTTACATAAGTGCCTATTTATACAAGTGCACTATTACAATACCATGTGTTTAAACCATGGGCTTAAAAACCATGAGTTCAAACCATGGGTTAATTACAAAAAGAGGGGCTTCGACGCAACCCCAAAACCCCTAAGACTATCTTGAGTCACAACTCCGCTTACAAGCTTCGCACCAAAACTCCAGAGTTGCCAAAATTAAGGACCTTCAAGGTCCGTGCCCCAACAGGCCCCTAAGACTCACCAATGTCCCGTCTTAGGGCACTATGCTGCTTTTCTGGTGAGAGAATCTTGTTGGCGAAGATAGTGAACTATTTGTTGAGACTGCACATGATATATTTGGTTGCTTGCTCCTTCTCCATGATCTCCTGTAATGTTTTTGACGATGCTTCGCTAGCCTTTTCCTGCGTGAAGGCATCATACTCCTTCAAAACTTTGAGATGGTTGTCCGTAGCAGTGCTCAGTTCCAGGGCCTCGTTAATAAGAGGCTGCATAGAGTTAACCAATAGCACTTCTTTCCTTCTGTAAGACTCAATTTCTTGCTGGAGCTTATTGCTCTGCTTCACCTTAAGCATCTTCTGCATGGGAGGCAATGTCTTGATCTCTGCTTTTACTGCATCCAGCTCTGTCTGTCGCTGCTTGATGGTTTCTTGCAGATTTTCCACTTCTGGGTTGTCTTTTAATTTCACCGAGGCCTCGACACTTTCATCTAGCATCTTTGATGCACTGCTCACAATATCTGAGATCTTCGTTGCTGAGGCTTGAATATCCCTGAGACGATGTTCCCTGACCTCTGGTGGACTCTCAGGAGTAATGCAAAGTTGAAGCTCCGCAATCTGAGCCTCATGCTCTGCTTTCATCTTTTCTATCAGGATGCGAGACTGTTGTGCATAGTCTTTCATCTTGGTGAGTCTCTGCACTGGTTCTTCTTTAGCCTGCATGTCGAAGTCAGGGGGACTCCGACACCCCTCATCCAATACTCGGGCCAGTGAAGCCTGCTTGTTTTCTGCTTCCCTCTTCTTCTAGTCAGCTTCTTCCAACTTCGCTGCGAGGCTCTCACTCTATTTCATGGAATTTTCCAACTGCCTGTGTGAGTAGATTTCATGTTCTCGGATCTCATTTATAATTGCCAATTGACACAGATGCAGCTTCGGCATAGATAACTTAGCGTAGTCTATCTCAACAGTCATACTCATCTGCGATTGAGATGCTGCATCAGTTATTATGAGGGCTGCACTTGGGACCTGTCCTCTATTATTTTTGGCTGGCCATGGTCGAGTATCTAGTTACGTGCTTTCTAGGGAACTGCTTACTGCAGCACCAGTTGCTGTTTTTTCTGCTAACGCCTTCAGTTCTGTAATTCGTTGTGCTACACCCAAGAGTGCATCAAGATGTGTGGCTACGAATTCTGACCACTTGTTGGTTAATTCTTATGTTGACCTTGTCAGAGCCCGATCAAGCTCTTCCATCGTCAAAGAGGGCTCTTCGACGATGTTCTTGCCCTTGGACGCCTTCGTTTTCTTTCTAGACTGAGGTTTAGTCACTTCCTCTACCTCTGGCGACTTATGCTTATCTAGGCGATTAGGTTCATAGATTGTCTTGACTGATTTTTATTCTTCTTCTTCTTCATAACCTCCATCATCTCCGCTCTACTCCGACTCATCTTGTTCGTCGCTTCCATTGAGTGGGTCATTCTGTTACATCTGACTGGGACCTGCACCCACATTTGTTACTGGGGGGATTGGTATGCTCGGCTTTGTTCCTGCATCCTTCATCCATTCAGCCGGCCACTACTTGACTACCGCGAGGATATCTTCCTCCTTCACCACATATCGCAACTTCAACCATTTGTGCCTGCTATCTACGTGGGCCTGGATGAAGACATGATGCATGTCAACCCTAAAGTTGGCCACTCCCACATACTGATAAAATAGCTCATTACTGAGCCGCGGTGTCTTCAGGATCTCATAGGAAATATTCCTTGCGTAGAAGGTGAACACGTAGTTCATCATCTGCTGGAAGTTTTTATCCTGCGACACCCACAGAGATGCGTATCTTGCTGCGCCAAGCATGTGCGGAGGCACATCAACAAACTTTGCCTCGGTAGGTTCTTTCCATCCTAGCAGTGCAATAAGCACTAACAACCATTAGTAGTGAAAGGTTCTACCTTTCTCCTGTGCGTCGTGGACATCTTCGAGGAACTCCTTGGAAATGTACTCTGCCCATTTGTAACTGTAGCCTTTGGCATAGTTCGCAGCAATACTAACAATCGGGGAAAATAATTCATTTGTTCTACACTTCCGCATTAGCTTGCATGCTAGTATTTCTGCGGCGAAGCAAATGTTCTGGTGCTGGATTGTCAAGGTTTGATACCCTCGCTTTCCTTTTGTCAGCCTAAAGCATTCCTTCATGCTCTGAACCAGCTTCGTGTCTTCATGATTTCCCATGAACTCAATGCTAGGATCAGGGCCTTCCTTCAGCAAGCCTGTAATCTTATGGATCAGTTCTCCATCAATAGGAATTCTCTGGCTTCCTATCCATAGGTGCCCATCATGCACCAACACCAATAGCTGCTTGACCACTATGGTAACCAGTGTGCTACGACCGAAATGGGGAACATTCAGCATTTTCAACAGGCCAGCTTGCTCCAAGTCGACAGCCCACTGTTTCACTTCTAGTAGCGTCATACTGGTCTTTGAATAGTGGATAGAGTGCAGGTATTTCCCTGGTGTGAACTATGGAAATTTCCCATGATCATTTCTATCGTGGTCTACATACTTCAGGTGGTCTATTTTTCCTGTCATTGTTCCAACCAAGTGCACACCTTGTGGCAGCGAAGGGGTGCGTAATTTGAACTTGGCTATCCATCGAGGTGGCTAAACTCTTGGTCGCACAGGTGGAAGATATGGTGGATGCTGTGGTGCAATGTTCTCATCCTCACCAAGGTCTTTGAATCCTCCAGGAGGATTCATCACGGGATCCTCTGGTGTCTTTCCTAATGGTTGGTTCCTTTCTTCGTTCTGCTTAGAATGAACTTCTTCCCTAAACTTATTCCTGGTTGATCGTGTCTGCATTGGTTGACTCAGCGCTATGGGAGTCTCTTCACGAGGTGTAGATGCAGGTGGAGTGCACATAAGGTTCTGTAGACCCCTCTCTCTGAATTCTCTCAACAATTCCTGGACTTCGCGATCTGATGACATGGACTGAACTGTAAAACTCAAGAAAATGTGTAATGTGAACTTCACGGGCCTGGGTGTCTTCTTATAGAATCCATCGACCAAATCTGTCATAACTTTGCATTGAAGACACCAAATTTGATAGAGAAGCTATAGATTTTGTCCAAACGATGCTAGATTCCTTAAAATATCATCATTACAGGAAGTTAATGCAGTTAACGTACCAGCGCCGCCAAATCTTATTTTTTCCAATGATCGCATTTTGAGGTTCGACACACCTTTCCTCTTAGGCACAGCCAGTAACTTTGGCTACGCCACTAATAAGGAACTTTGACACAGTACATACCTTCGACACATCATGGCACCAGTTTTGACAGAGCTTCGAGCTTCGACCCTCAACAGTATTTCTTCGTAGTGTCCTTCTGACATAGGAATATTAATGTTGTGTAGGTCGTCATCTTCATCAATGGCGAGGTTATAACATGCTACTACATTAGCTTCTTGTTCCTTCCAATCAGGTTGGTACCCAGCTAATTCTTTATCATCAAACACCTTAGTATGGATCAACCTAATAGCTGCGTCCAAAACAGGGCAATCCTCATTAATAGAAAATGTAAGCACAAAACTATCAACAAGGTTATCCCAACTTATAGTACCATGGCGAAGCTCAACCTCCGCATACCAGTTCTTTTCTACAGGTTCCAGAGTGTGTACAAACCTATGTACACATTCTTCACAAGGTACATGCTTCCATGCTTCATAACACTGTTCCAAATGTTCCTGAGGGCTAGTCTTACCATTAAATCTGCTTCGCACCTCCTGAGGTCGATCCATGAATCTCAGGCGAAGAAACTTTTGACAAGCTCTCCAACTATGGATATGCTTTTTATGACCATTCCACCATTTGGTAGCTGCGGCTCTGAATGTTGAACCTAGAGTCTCCATTTTCTGTGAATCTGGTACTTGCTCTGAGAATTGTACAATAAAATATTTTGGGTCTGTCAAGCCATCAAAAGTAGGCAAGATATTTGTCTATGAGCCAACCCATCTGATAGACTTGGTAATTCTTGCACATCGGTGTCCATGTAGCTCATAAACTCTATTCTTCCAATTCTCTAGGCCTTCGTCTGAATCAGTCATGCAAGAACTGTCACACTGCCAATCCATTATACCTTCAGTAGTAGGGTTAACATAGTCTTCTTCTTTGGCTATGATGTTGTAAATATGATCTAAAGCATCCTGATCTTCATGTCTGATTGGCTCTGTATACCTTTCTCCTTGAGAAGGGTCCAATGGAACTATGACTCTCAAGCCTTTTCCTTCAAAAGTCATCTGTCTGTTCTTAAGGTTGATTACTGCATCATTTTCTATTTCCCATTCAATTCCTAGCAATGCTGGATAGGGGTTGCTATCATCAATTATTTCAATGACTTCAAAATCTGCTAAGGTACTGACTACATCAATGTCCACTGGTACACTAGGGAATCTTCCCAAGGGCACAATCTTCTACTGATTGGCTAATCTCAACTATATAGGGGACCATTCAAGCATAGGTATTACCATTTGTTCCCATGTCTTCCTAGTTAGGACATTCACTTATGATCCTAGGTCTAAAATAATAGCAGTCATGTCATAATCTCCTATCTGAGCATGCAGTCTCATTTCTCTTCCAGTCCTTCTAACTCTATTAACATTTTTTCCTCTATCAGAGCTTCACTGAGGTTCGCAAGACGCAATAACTTTCTATAACTCATTCAAAGCATTCTGATTTCTTAATAAATTCATACAACTCTGTAAAAATGATGTTAGAGTACTTACTTTAGCTGGCGAAGCTTCTTGAGACTGTAGCTGCTGTTGATGCTATTACATAGTTGATACTGATGTTTTTGAATCAGCAAAGTCTTTTTTGGCTTCCATAAATGTTTCTTTTTCTCTTCCAACATCGAAGACGGGAATTTTCTCTGAGGTCTTGCGGACCCAAGCCTCGTCGGGTTGTTTCTCCTTATTCTGCACTTGCGTCGTAGCTCCACTCCTTGTAACAACGTTAACGGCTGGGACAGATCTTTTCTCTACAACAATCATCTGAACATTCTAAGTAGGAGCACCATTTATTTCTTGTATCTTAGCTATCAACTGTGGACATTGCTCAATCACATGATCGACTGCTCTGCAATATCGACATGTCGTAGTTGGGTTCTAATAGTCTCTAGATACATGTCCTGCCTGATTACAGTTGTAGAAAATAACTTGGCCTCGACCTCTTCTAGGAATACCACCACGTCCTCAACCTCTGAAATTACCTCGACCTGATGTATTACCACGGTAACCATATCCATCATTTCCTTGTGCATCGGGTTGTACCCTATAAGCATCATAGGTTCGCTCTCTCATGAGATCAAAGCTACGACATTTGTCTTCATTGTGTCCAACTGACTTACAGAACTTGCAGTAGGGATTCTTAGGAACTTGGACATATCTCTGCAGTAGGTAGCAATCTTCAGGTCGATGCTGACCAGTTTTTCTACAAATCTCACAAAATAGGATAGTAGGGTTAAACAGGTTTGGTGCACCAGTATTCAGATAATTTCTTACTGCAGGGCACTGTTCTCTATCATGACCTTCTGTCAAGCATCGTGTACACCAAACCTCTTCGTGAATAGCTTTCCCTTTCTTTATTTCATGAATCTCCAAATCCATTTCTGCTAACTGTGCTTGTATTTGGGCTATTCCAGAATTATCTCCGACAGGAGCTGTTTCAAGCTTCATAGCAATTTCCAATGCTTCTTGCTGATCAGAAACCTTCTGTTGCATGAGTGGAGTCCTGATATGTGGCAACAGTGCTGCAATGAACCATTCTTTATGTTGCTCTGTTCCAATAGTGAAGCTAACTTGATCTAGCAGAACCTTGAACCTCTGATCAAAGTCCCAAACTAATTCACCTCGCTTCTGTTGAATTTCCTTTAGTTCAGTTATAGACTGTGACTATAATTTAGGCTTCTTAAATTCTTTAATCATTGCTTTTTTAATATCAGCCAAGAAATAGTTCTAAGTACTGGAAAATTTCATAAACCAGGTCAAAGCTCGGTCTCTGAAAGATGTGACCAGCTGCGTTGTTCTTTTATTCTGATCCATAATGTTCTTAGCAGTCCAAATAGCTTCGCATAAGCACCAAAACTGCTCTGGATCCTTTGATCCAGTTCCTCTAAATATTGGGAGCTTGATATCATCATTTACATGGGCCATAGTGAATCGAGGGGGGGGAGGAGGGGGTGGAGGAGGGATACTTGTAACAGGAGGAAGGGAACTTACTGAGGTAGACTGACCTGCGACAGGACTACTCGTGCTAGGGTTACTTTCAGACTACGACGGGTTCTCAGGGATAACAGATCTTCACTGCGGAGTTATAGGAGGGTTTCTAACAGAAGGGGTTTCTTCAAATTCAGACTCTTCTGGGCTTAAATGGGTATAATCGGTATTCTCTCCTAGGGTAAAGGATCCAAAAGTTCTCTTGTATCTTTTACCGCTTCGAAGAAAACCAATTTGCTTGTCGAAGTCACTTTCACTTTCAAACATAGGTTAGTAGCACTAAATCTAGCAATTTGATTCAATAAGCAATATGCGTTTTTCAGCCAAGAGCATTTTAATTTTTAGACTGAGTGAGTTCAAGTACTTACCCCTTGGTCCTTTGAAGAACTGTATTTCTGCTTAACTGAAAGAAGTATGTGTGTCGATGGCGAACTCCGTCACAAATGCTTCAAGGGTTCACGTTGTCCAAAAGTCAACAGCTCTAGATACCGGGTTGTTCACTCTTTTCAACAGGTGAATTCTTTCTGGGGTCCAGGCAGGAGACTGATCTTCTCAGAATTTTGTCCTTCTTTCTGTCAACCTGGATAACCACTGGTGCAATTCTATGTGGATACTACCAAAGAAAATTTCATAAATATCAGAAAAAAAATGTACCTTTGCAAGAAGTCGTCTGAGCTATGACGAGGATATTTATTTTCTTCTTCAGCAAATTTCAGATAGGTGTCCTCAACCCAGTCACCGATTTCTTTTACTGAGGGCCTCCAAAAAATATCCCTCCAGGTACGACGTAGATCCCTCTTGAGCAGATACTAGTTCAACCGGCAACGGAACCAATTTGTTGGTTGCTTAGGGCAGACCCGGGTTCTTATACTTATTATTTTAACCAACAAAAAGACCCACAGTGTTGGCCCTTTCAGCAACAACCTACGAACAGGTTGCAGTCTCACCCGAAACAGCTATGGGGTGCCACAGAATCAGGTTTATGCAGGCAAAAGAGGGATATTACTATACCTTTAGCCTTAACAAATATTAAGCCTACAACACAGAGCTTCGACAGTCACTTAATTAGCTTCGCAGTTTAGATAAAAAAAATAGTTATTTGCTTAACCCTTAACTGGGAATTCACAGCAAAGTTAATACTTAAAAATATATCTTACTTATCATTCACCTACTTATCAAATGCATAAAACAAAAACAGCATGAAACAAAAGGAACCACCACAACACAAGATATACGTGGTTCACCCCCAGTGTAGGGGCTACGTCCACAGAACTGCGTTTTATTCAACTCTTACAGATCTGATCTGCGCACTCAGCTGCAGATCTCTGTGCACTCAGCTGCAGATCCTTTCTTACAAAACCCTCTGCGCACTCAGCTGCAGAGGTCATGCACGCACATATCTGGGAATTAACCTTAAACCCTAAAAGAGGTCTTAGCTTCTTCGCATCAAATTATCATCATACAAGAACCTTCGAAAAATCTCTTTTCTCCTTTACATAAGTGCCTATTTATAGAAGTGCACTATTACAATACCATGTGTTTAAACCATGGGCTTAAAAACCATGAGTTCAAACCATGGGTTAATTACAAAAAGAGGGGCTTCGACCCAACCCTGAAACCCCTAAGACTATCTTGAGTCACAACTCCGCTTACAAGCTTCACACCAAAACCGCGGAGTTGCCAAAATTAAGGACCTTCAAGGTCCGTGCCCCAACAGTGTCGAGGTTGAACATAGTAGTCCATCCTCTGATTACCGGTCATTGATGTATACCATTAATAGACGCGAGATCACCCACCAATAATGAAAATGGGAATCAAGGTACTAGAGTGCAAACTAACAAGTGTGAATAAATGTGTTGAGGTCGAACACTTGAGAGAATCCATCGATCAGGGGACATTGATGTATTTCCAAAGAACTATCGATGGTGAGAGAACCTGCCACTGATGTCTACAAGTCACAAGAAACTTGAAAATGACTCTAGATTCCTATCCCAGAATAAATGATCTAAATTCAATGGGATGAAATCTGCTGGAAGGAGGGCATTAAGGAATCCCCCATCATCCAACATGAGGTACTCAACAAAGATGTATAATGTGGAAGGACTCGATCATAAGGTGCACGAACCAATAACTGTACCAAGAATGGCTGGCATGCAAAGTCAAGATAAATAAGGAATGGCCGACTCAGCTTTCAACTTCCTTCCAACAAGATAATAATGGAGAATGGTGACTTAATGTAAGAAGCATAGACTTGATATGCAAAACTGGGACATCTCTGCGACATAGGAGGCATCAATAGAGGCTCCATAGGGACTGGAATATTAACTAGTCGATAGAGATAAACTCAGATAAACAAGTACAGCTCCTAAAGTCAAACTATTAACCCAACCAATGGATGTGATATACAGTGCTCTGTTCGAAGGCGACACGACTCGACTGCTGCCAAAGATAACATCTTTCCTTGTCCAGCTTTTTGGTTTTTTAATTTTTTTTTTGGACTTTTTCAAATATTTGAAAATCTTGAAAAAGAATAAAATTGCTTTATTGTTACAGACTAGGAGGAGATGAGTGTCAAATAGGAAAACAAACTAGCTCCAAGCAGTGGAACATACCTATGCTCAATGCAAGGATACATGTGTAGGATAGTAACACTCGCAGGAAAGTACCCTCCTGGTAAAATAGGGAATCAAGATGCAAAGGATATATAAAATGGCTTTGCGTGGCTAGACATGAGACAAGCTCGGGCTATATGACGGATACTCAAAGTTGGGGAAGCTGGCATAAGGCTCAATAAGCCAGGGAAAGCTCATGATAATGCAATTACAACTTGACATAAGGGAGTTCGGGGGAAATAGGACAGCAAAAGATCAAGAGGAGTATGGGGCTCTTACGAAATGTCCTGGAAATACTATACAGTGGACTCCCACACCCTAAAGGACAAAATTATCATCATGGGCACCAAATGCAATTAAGGAGCTAACTAGGGCACCCATGTAAGTTCAAGCTCTACCATTCTAATCATGCCACTTCTAAAACAAAAAGAAGGTTCCATGACAAGATAGAATGGGTTCGTACCTATGGTTATGATGAAACGGTCATAAGGTCATGCAAAATGAAAATGGTGGGGAAACCTAACCTATATGCCAGTTTAGACATGATACCTGAAATTGGCATGAACAGGTCAACACAATGGTTGAAACGATGCTCAAAACGGTCTCCTACATCATATATTAGTAAAAAACAGTCCAAAAGGATTAGAAATGGTCGAAACTATAGAAAAGGGGGTAGAAATTTCAAAAAATTGAAAAATTTCTATAAATACTAAAAAATTCAAAACATTATATAACATTTGAAATTTTTACCCAATTGAGCTCAGAACTTCAACAACAAATTCTGGGAGATCCAGCCGGCGGAATCCACTACCGTTTTTTTCAGGTAATTACCCATGCCCTGCTCTTTCATTTTCATACAAATTTTACAATTTTCCATGGTCAAATCAGGATTCTAGGCCATTCTGAAAGTACTCACCATGGCCCCTGCAGAAATCAAGGATTTTTCTGCGTATAGGGCTAGATATACACGGAAAAAGCCCTCAAAGTCGCATACATATGCAGTTGTTTAGCAAACAATCATGTATGAGGTTGCGTTCAAGGTTTTTTAAGTGTTCTAATAACTCAAACTTGAATTCAATGTGCAATATGGTTCTAGAATGGAGAGAACGTGAGCACGGGGATGTAGAAGAAGCAATACGTATTGATCTAATGGAACAATAGGCTCTTCATGCATGCGGGCTCTACAAGTTTTGGTGTCTTGGTGGCTTAAGAGCCAAACCAAGACTATTGCAAATGCTAATAGACTACTGGGATCTTGACTCACAGTATTTCCAGATTGATGGGATGTCCCTCACCATAGAAGTGGAGGACATATACTTTATTACTGGACTTTCCCGATGGGGGGAAGTGGTGAACCTACGATCTCGCGGGCCCAGAGGTGGCCTCACCATAGATGAGTACATAGCTGTGTATACTTATTCGGACACAGAGAAGGTTCGGAGCCAGATTCCAACTAACTCCATACAGGTGCTAGGCCTAAAGGCTATTCTACTGACACTGGGCAGGATAGCAAGGCTAGCTTCACTCCACCAGGCCTCGTGGCCTCTGATGTTCTATGCAGTGGAGTGCATGAGACCCATGGTGTATGATTGGATCACTGCACTACTGGGAAACATGAAACACCGGCTCAGTGAGTGCAAGATGGGCCGAGTACGAAACTTCGGTTTCAGTAGCATACTGAGCACATTTTTCTTTGAGTGTGTTTCGGGATTGAGCCCTAGAGTTGATGTTCCTCTTCACGGGGTTTGAGATCCGGCCCAAGGATGTTGGGAAGATGCGATGCGCAAACTGGATGGAGGTAAGGTGTCCAACCCCTATCCAGCTGATTTCTTTCCTTGGTGGTGACGGCAGACAGTTGCCATCGATGATTACCCCTATGCGAGGATATATTTTTGGGGAGACCCCGACATTCCATTACCACCAGGACCGGCATACAGTGACATTGGTAATAAATCCCAACCCTCTTTTTAAGATTTTTGAGTTATTTAATTTTTTTTTGTGTTTTTTGATATATGGAATCAAAAAGACATGTTTTTGCGTAACAACACATAGTGACATCCTATCGTATGCATGCAGATGTAGGACCATGGTAGCTTGAAGACTTCCCTCATCATAGATAGAGGGGAAGAGGAGATGACATTATGGGTGTGGATGCAAAGCGGACGCTCCAAAGCATTCATACCAACTTCGTGCGACTGACACATAGGGTACCCATGGCGCAGGTCGAGGATTTTCCTGAGGCAATGCATATTCAGGTGGTGGGTGCACCATGAGCATGGGTGCGGTTATTTAGATGGCTAGCTAGAGCCATGGTGACATTCCACGATCAGAACCCCCCTCCTCCTCCCCAGGCTTAGATACCTGGGAGTGATACATTTTGTACTACCGTGTACTTATATTTTGGTGGCTCGAGAGCCCTATTTTTTTATTATGACACTATGTATTATCACATTTTGGATTTTTTAATGAGAAAAATTTTATGATGATCAATTTATTTATTTACATGTGTAAAAATGTATGTTTGTGATGAGCTTATTGTCTATGAAAAAAATGCCAATCTAACACATAGTTAGCATATGAGTCAACAACTTGATTATTAATTCTTGGAACATGTATGTATTTTATGTTGTCAAATTGTCGTTCTAACAATGTCACACGTAAGAATATCCATAATAATGTTGGATCTCTAACATGATACAAGCCATTAAGCTGTGACACTACTAACTCCAAATCAAGACGTACCTCAAGAGATAGAACACCATGTGAAATAGCATCCCATAGAAGCTCGATAACGGCACTATATTCAGCAACATTGTTCGAAGAGGGTTGTAAACATACACCTCCTGAAGACAATACCTGACTCATAGGAGTATAAATCACCCAAGCAGTAGAGGCTGATTGTTGAGTGTGATGGATTGCACCATCTGCGAATCCTATATAGATGGAAGACTCCCTTGACATTTTCCATAAGAAACATAAGCTAATCAACAAATCCGATCATCATAAGAAAGACCTAACTATGCAAAATGTTGTACAATAATATACAATAGTCAGCCTTGGCTGAAAGGTATGCATAGTATTTTTTAAGATAGAACCAATTTCTAGGCTCTGCCAAGGCCGTCCCCTCATAATCTACTAGCTTATAAGCACCCTTCTCTAACACACGTTTAACCACATAAGGACCATGCCACATGGGGTTGAATTTTCTTGCCCCCAAGGGTTCTTTAGCTTGATCCCACAAAAGGACCAAATCTAATTCACTAAACCTCCTTGGATGGACAAATTTATCGTACTAGACCTTAACATGATGCTTATTCACTTCTAGAGCCACTAAAGCATTTCGTCGCTGCTCATCAAGCTGCTCTAAATGGACCAAACGTTCCTCCAATGGAGAGGTGTCTAGTAAGAGCTCTATGGCTAGCTTCAAAGAAGGGATTTCGCACTCAACCGGAAATACAGACTCCACTCCATGTACAAGCTGATATGGAGAAAAACCGGTGGCAGTCTTAACTGCGGTCCTATAATCCCATAAAGCAAGATATAACATAATATGCCAATTGGTCTTGCTTTATGCAACGATTTGTTGGAGAATAGACTTGGGTTATTTATTCACTGCTTCAACTTGTCCATTCACTTGAGGTTAATAAGAAGAATAATGTTCCTGCTTATACCCTAACTTCGAGGCCAACTCTTCCATCATGTGATTCTGAAAGTGCCTACCATGGTCAGTGACAAGCTCTTTCGGAATACTGAACAGAGTAATAATCTGGTTGAATACAAAGTGTGCGGCTGTCTCACCGTCGGATTTAACTATAGGCATAGCCTCATCCCATTTCGTGAATTAGTTAACAGCAATGATAATACGATTATGCTCCTCAGCTGAAGCTGGGTTGCAGTCTATGAATTCAAGAAGGAGTTGTAAATTGCTCCCTCTATATTCAATAAACAAGACAAGCATGCTATATATAATTGTGTTATCTCTACGCTAGCATATATAATCAATAACATATAAGCATTTGAAATCATCCATGGATAAAATATTCATTCAAACACACATTATTGGACAGGAAAAGATATTTCTATTAATATAAAATCAGAGATTACAATGAATACAACCTCTGTCGGCACGTCTGCGAATCGGAGAAA
Organism: Pseudotsuga menziesii; assembly: GCA_001517045.1. NCBI lineage: Eukaryota > Viridiplantae > Streptophyta > Pinopsida > Pinales > Pinaceae > Pseudotsuga > Pseudotsuga menziesii. The sequence goes on from LPNX011143368.1 coordinate 190,587, forward strand.
CCGAGTCCCCCACTTTGGCCTCCACCACTTCAATCCTCCATCTCTTGATAGCAAGCTCACAAGCAAAAGGAAATCTTGGGAAGAACACAAAAGTTCTCTAAGGGATAAACGGGATGCAGACTCAAGCACAAGTTCCGTCAACAATGGACTATAGTTTTCTTGCTCTCAATTCCTCATATGCCTTCAATGTATCCAAAGAGTTCCATATATATCTCTTCAATGGGGTAATGAAAGGTCAAATCCGAGCAATCTCAAGGCATATGGAAGGCCAGGAGACCAGTGAGTCAGATCCACATCAAGGAAAACTCCAAAATAATTTGGCCTTTTGCACACATCCCAATGTACGCGGTTTTAGAGGTCAAACCCGCATATATACGCGATAAAGGGTTTAAAAGTCGCATATGAAAATTTAAGAATGTTTTTAGGGATGACCTAGGAAAAATCAAAGGAACAAAAATGGTCCAAGGGGTCTAAGGATTCTACATAGGGACACGGAAAGCCATAAAATTTTGATTCACCATGTGTGGTAAAATTAGCTATAACAACCCCCGTGCTTAGTCCACCCGATTATAGCTATGACTTTGTGATGATTGGCATGGTATTGGTTCAAGAGGATGAGGAGATTCAGGAGCATGTCATCTATTATCTTAGCCAAAACCTTATTGACACGGAGCTTCATTATACACATGTTGAGAAGTTGGCCTTAGCTACCATCCATGCGGTTCATCGTTTGAGACATTACATCCTTCTTCACCAAGATTTCATTGTAGCTCTCATTAATCCATTTCAGTTCATCCTCACTTGAAGGATTATAGGGGGAAAATACAATAAGTGGATTGTGATATTGCAAGAGTTTTAACTCGAGTTTTCTTTGAAAAAGTTGAAAAATTCATTGATTTTTGTTGAGCTTATCTCTGATTTTACGATTTTGGATGAGGGAGAAGTTCATGAAGAATCGTTCATTGATGAGCACATCTTTCTCATCTTGATTGTTGACCCTTGGTATGGGAGATCATTGTATACTTTAAAACTTTGAAGGTTCCTTCTCACCTCTCACAGGATGAGCGTCGACGATTACGTCATGTATCAAAGAATTACCTCATTGTGGATAACACTTTGTACAGCCATGGGGTTTATTACATTTTACGTCGTTGCTTAACTCATAAGGAGGTTGGGGTTGTGCTGAATGATTTCCACACAGAGGCATGTGGTGGTCATTTATCTGGGCTTTCTATAACCCAAAAAATCTTGAGAGCAGGGTATTTTTGGTCATCCATCTTTAAATATTGTGTTAATGCAGTTAAGAGGTGCCACCCTTACCAGGCGTTTGCATGAAATATGCGCTCTCACCCCACCCCTTTGCATTCGATCATCACCACCGGTCCTTTCACCAAGTGGGGGGTCGATTTTATGGGGGGCACAATCAAATTATTGTGGCTGTTGACTATTTCACGAATTGGGCAGAAGTTATGCCCATAGTTAAATCCGACGGTGAGATAGCCGCGCATTTCATATTCAACCAAATTATCATCCAGTTTGGCATTCTGAGAGAGCTTGTCACTGACCATGGCAGGAACTTTCAGAACAAAATGATGTAAGAGTTGTCTTCTAAGTTAGGGTATAAGTAAGAGCATTCCTCTTTTTACTATCCTCAAGCGAATGGACAGGTTGAAGCAGTGAACAAGTTACTTAAGTTCATTCTCCAACAAACCATCACACAAAGAAAGACTAATTGGTACATCATGTTATATCCTGCTTTGTGGGCCTATTGAATCGCAGTTAATACTGCCAACGGTTTTTCTCCTTATCAACTTGTACATCGAGTGGAGTCGGTTTTACTGGTTGAGTGCGAAATCCCTTCTTTGAATCTAGTTGTGGAGCTTTTACCAGACTCTTCTGCATTGGAAGAGAATTTGTTCCACTTGGATCAACTTGATGAGAAACATTGATATTTGTTAGTGTCTCTTGAGATTGACAAGCGTCGCGTTTAACTCCAGTACAATAAGTCTGTCTGTCTGAGGAGGTTTAGTGAAGGTGACTTGGTTCTTTTGTGGGACCAATCTAAGGAACCCTTGGGGGAAGGAAAGTTTAATCCCATGTGGCATGGGCTTTATGTTGTCAAACGTGTATTGGATAAAGGTGCCTAAGAGTTAGTATATTATGAAGGGACAGCCTTTGCAGAGCCTAGAAATGGGCTCTATCTTAATAATTACTATGTATGATTTTCAGTTGAGGTTGACTTGTTGTATATTATTGTACATTTTTCATAGCCTAGTTTTCGTCTACTTGAGGTGATCGAGTTTGTTGACTAGCTTCAGTTTGTTGTGGTAGATGTCGACAAAGTCTTCAGTTTATGTAGCATTCACTGATGGTGCTAGCTATCACACTCAAAACTCAGCTTTGGTTGCTTGGGTGATTTATACTCCTACGGTTCAAGTGTTTTCTTTAGGATGGGTTTGTTTACGGTCTTCATCAAACAATGTTAGGGAGTATAGTGTCGTTATCGAGTTATTGTGTGATGCCATTTCACATGGTTTTCACTCTCTTGAGGTACGTCTTGATTCGCAGTTAGTGGTTTCATAGCTTAATGGCTTGTATCATGTTAGGGATCCAACTTTGTTACAAAGGTTTTTGCGTGTCAGGTTGCTTGAACGACAATTTGACAACATAACATACATCCATATTACAAGAAATTTTAATCAAGTTGTTGATTCATATGTTAACTATGTACTAGATTGGCATTTGTTTCACAGACCATAAGCATTCACAAACATTTACACATGTAAATAAGATAATAATCGATCATCATAAGTATTTTTCATTAAAATATATGTCCAAAAATGTGGTGTCATAATACGTAAGTGTCATATACAAAAATGGGGCTTCCGAGCCACCAAAATATACTACATGGCCATACAAAAAATATACACCCCAAGCTTCTAAGCTTGTGGGGGAGGAGGGTGCTGATCATGGTAGCACACTACAGCTCTAGATAGTAGGAGAAATAAATGAACCCATGCCCATGGTACTCCAACCCCCTGGCGCTGCATGGCTTCAAGAAAGTCCTCGACTTGCGCAATGGGAACCCTATGTGTCAAATGAACCAAGTTCGTGTGAATTCTTTGGAGGGTACAATATGCACCCACTCCCATGATATCATCTTCTCTTCCCATCCATCAATGACGAGGGAAACCTTCTGGCCGTCATGGTCCCACATCTGCATGTACATGACGGAATATCACTTTATGTCACCACACCAAAAACATGTGTTTTGATTTCATATATCAAAAAACACAAAAAAAATTAATAATTCAAAAAACAAAGTTTGAGTCGAGATTCATTACCTATATCTCCATATGTAGAGACTGGTGGTATGGGAATGTCTGAGTCTCCATGGAATTAGATCCCTGCATAGGGATAATCATCTATGGCAATGATCTGTCTACGCCACCAGATGAAGAAATCTACTGGGTAGGGGTTTGACACCCGCCCCCCTCCTAGTCACCGCATGATATTTACCCGGAGTAGCTGAGCTAGGTATCGAACTCCATGTTGGGTAATATATTCTCTTAGGCTTAGCCCCAGCACATGCTTAAAAAATAAATCACTCAAGATGCTTCCATAGCCAAATTTCCTCACCCGCCCCATATTGCAATCAGTAAGATGTTGTTTCATGTTACTTAGTAGTGAGGTACTCCAGCCATATATAGTAGTATGTGTGCACTCCACATCATAGAACACTAGAGGCCTTGAAGCCTGGTGGAGGGATGCCAATCCCGCTATTTTTCCCAATTCCTACAGTATGGCCTTCAACCCGATATTTTGGATCGCATTGGTTGGGATTTGAATCCCAACCTTCTCTGTATCCAGGACACAATATACATTGATATACTCCTCTATAGTGAGCCCGCCTCATGGCCTACGATACCATAGGCTTACCACATCCCCTCTATGGGAAAATCCTATGATAAATTAAATGTTGTCAACTTCAACGTTGAGGGGCATGCCATCTAACTAAAGGGTCTTTGAGTTTGGATCCCAATAATCCACTAGCAGTTGGAGTAGCCTTGCATTTTCCCTTAAGTTTCGAAGGCACCAAAACTTGTATAGTCCACATGCCCTTAACATTTATTGAGCCATGAGATCAGCATGCACAGCCTCTTCAACATCACCATGTTCACGCTCCCTCCACTCTAGCGCCATCCTACACACATTTTTCCAAGTTTCATCATTATTTGGCCTTTCATTTATCATTTGCAGCCCTGTACATGACTATTTTTGAAACAACCACGTGTGTATGTGGGTATCATGGTATTTTCTGTGTATACCCATCCCTATACATGGAAAAAGACCCAATTTCCATGTGGGATGAAACACACTATTTGGGATGGCCCAAATTAAAACATTGACCACCAAATTCAAAAATAAAAACATGTAAATGGAGGATTAGGGATTGAAAACTTACCTGGACCAAACGGGGAGTGATTTCTCTAGAGGATGCTCCCGGAATCAGCTTTTGAAGTTTTGAGTACAAAAACACTATGGTGGGTAAAATTTCAAATTGTATGAAAATTTTTATTTTTTCACTATTTTATAGAAAAAATTTGAAAATTTTACCCACTTTCTATAGTTTTTGATTGCTTTTTACCATTTTGGACTGTTTGGACTAATATGATGTTGTAGGGGCACGTTTTGAGCGTGTTTTGGCCAAGTCTTTGATCTATTTATTCCTACTACAGGTATAATGTATGAACTGACATATAGGTTAGGATTTCACATCCTCCTGCATTTTGCATGACCTTATAACCATTTCATTTTAACCTTATGTACGAACCCATTCCACGATATCATGGAACCTTCATGCTACTGTTAGAAGTGGTATTGTGTGAATGGTAGAGCTTTCCTATACATGGGTACCCTAGTTAGATCCTTTTTTGCATTTGGTACCCATGTTGCGTTGCCTCCTTTAGGTTGTGGGAGTCCCTTTTTAGTCTCGCCATGTCCTTGACCAAGAAATTCATACTCCTCTTAAAATTTATGCTGGATTTTCCCCATAGGGACTCCCTTGTATATATCAACTTGTAATTGCATTTCATGATTTTTTCTTTCCTTCTTGATATTTATGCCTGTTAACCCAAAAAATCATCTGGTTTGCTCTACATGACCTACACCACAGAGGCATCCATGTCATTTCCCTCATTTGACCCCCACACCCTTGTAAAGGCTCAAAAAACACAAAAAGGGCTTAAAACCCCTAAAAAGAGCCAAAATAGCTCCCATAGGGGCTAAAACCTCCAAAAAGGGGGCTAAACCCCCTCAAAGGAGATTAAAATCCCCAAAGGAGCTAAGAAATGGGCGAAAGGGGCTTAAAGCCCTAAAAAAGGGGATAAAGCCTTGACCAAGGGATTAAAACCCTACAACTTAGAAAAAAGCTATAAATATAGGGGTGGGGGTCACTCTCAAAACATTCCTTCTCTACTTACCGTTACTCTTCCCATGTGAGTGCCTTGAGACCCGAATCTCTCAATTTCACCCCTCTCCTCCATTAGCCAATCCCCATTCCATAGAAAGGTAGCTCCCAGATAGGGAATGGTGACCCATTTCATAAAAAAAAGAAGGTATACCATGAATTTTTGTTGTTAGTTTTTGCTTTGTAGGTTGTTTTTACATCCAGATAGTTTATTGCTAATAGTGTGTTGTAGGTTCTCCATTGATTACTTGTTGCAGGTTTATTTCTATAATCGTTTATTGTAGAATTTCCATTGCTCAAAGCTAACCCTTTCCTGCAGGATTCTCTTCCATCCATAGAGACCCTATCCTTCTGTCCTATAGATGGAAGGTAGCCATTTCTGCTCATAGCTAGGGTGAAATCCCTACTACAATGTCGGCTCCTTGACTTTGAGTTATTAGCCATATAGCCCGAGCTTGTCTCATGTCTAGACAACCAGAGCTTTCTACATATCTTTTGTACCTTGATCACCCCTTTATCGGGAGGAGACATTCCCTCGAGTGTCGTTATCCTGCACATTTTTCCTTGCATTGAGCATAGGTATGTTCCACTGCTTGGAACTAGCTTTCTTGTACTTGACACTTGTCTCCTCCTAGTTATGTACTATAAATCACTTTTATTATTTTTCAAGATTTTCAAAATATTTGAAAAAGTCCAAAAAAAATTAAAAAAAAACATAAAAGTCAGATGGGAAAAGATGTTATCTTTGACAGCAGTCGAGTCATGTCAACTTTGAATAGAGCACTGTATATCACATCCGTTGGTTGGGTTATTATTTTGACTTTAGGAGATATACTCATTACTCTGAGCTTATCTCCATCGACTGGTTATTCTTCCAGTCCCCATGGAGCCTCTGTTGATGCCTCCTGTGTCACAGAGATATATCGGTTTGCATATCGAGTCCATGCTGCCTACCTTCAGTCACCATTTTCGTTATGCTCTTGTTCAAAGGAAGTTGAAGCTTGAGTCGACCATTCCTCAGTTATCTTGACTTTGCATGTCAGCCATTCCCAATATTGTTACTAGTTTATTCACATCTTTTTCGTTGATTTCTTCCACATTATACAACATTGCTGAGTACCTCATGTTGGTTGATGGGGGATGCGTTAATTCCCTCCTTCCAGCAGGTTCCATTCCATCGACATCATATCATTTATTCTGGAATAGGAGTCTAGAGTCATTTGAGTGCCTTGAGACTTGCAGTCATCAATGGTAGGTTCTCTCACCATCGACAGTTTTGGGAATACATCAATGTCCCATGATCAATGGATTCTTTCAAGTGTTAGACCTCAACACATCTATTCACACTTGTTAGATTGCACTATGTACCTTGATTCCCATTTTCATTATCGGTGGGATATCTCATGTCTGTTAACGATATACATCAATGACCAGTAATCAGAGGATGGACTACTATGTTCGACCTCAACACATCTATTCGCATTGTAGGACATGTAATCATAGAGGTTTGTGTAGAAGACCTTCTAGATTGGTGGAATTTCATATATTCTACCTTTTTTATCATGCCAATATCCATGAGATTTCAGATCTCATGATCATGATTCCAGTATTTCCAGTGTATATCAAATATCTTCATCCATTATGGAGATTTTGATCCATTGTATATTGTACGTGGCGATGACCACACATGAAACTTTCTATATCATGCCTATTCATGGCCATTGTACTCTTATGTATTCAGGACTGCTCCATGTATTTGCAGTCACATGTAGATATTTATCATTGTATCATACTAATGAGTGGCTGGTTCTTCCAACCGAGTCTTCATTACTCTACTTTTGGGATGGATTTTATAATGTATTTCGACCATCATTTTACCCCTCTGACCTCACACATTAGGGGGCATCTGTTATGGATGATTTTACCACATCAGGTAGATCACACATTTATGGCCTTCGTTGTCCCTCTGCAGACTCCTTAGAACCCATAGACTTATATTATACTTTTATGTTCCAACATCATCCCTAAAAAACACCTATTTATTGTTGTATGCAACGTTTAAAGCTATACTTGCGTGTACATGCGATGTTTGACCTCAAACCCATGTACATCGGGATGTGTGCGTAAGTCCAAATATTTTTGGATTTTTCCTCATATGAGTCCAAATAAATTGACTCTTGGCCTTCCAAATTCCTTGAGAATGCTCGGATTTGACCCTCCATTACCTCTTTGGAGTGCTATATAAGGAACCCCTTAGATACATTGAAGGAGGAGAAATTGAAGAGCAAGTAAACTATATTCCATTGTTGCCTTAGATTTTCTTATACTTGAGTCTATATCCCTGTGTCCCTTGGAGCACATAGTGTTCTTCCCAAGCTTGCCTTTTCTTTGTGATATTGCTATCGAGAGATGGAGGATTGAAGTGGTGGAGGCCCAGGTGGAGGGATCGATTTCTCCGGTTTGCAGAAGTGTCGACAGAGTTTGTCACTATTGTATCTCTAATTTATTAATAGAAATATCTTTTCCTGTCCAATTCATGTGCATTTTAAATACAAATATTGAATCCATGGATCTGTTTATTTTCTTATACATGATTGATTATATATTCTAGAATAGCTCTAACACGCTTTATATATATCATGCTTTCTTTGTTTGCTGTTGTTGAGAGTAAATTATAATTGCAATTGCATTGGAAAATCTCAATGGGGATCTACTTTAACCATCCAGAATAAGGTATGATTCGATATCCCTTAGTGTTAGATTTGCTTATTGTTCTTGCATATTGGGAAAAATTGATTTCTAGTGTCATACTTTTTGTTGTGGTACCCCCAAGCCATAGCAAGTTTCTCTCTGCAACAATAAGAATTTCAAAACCAAGAAGGTTTCTCAAACTCCATGACTACTAGTAGTGGAATGTAAATAGTTTTCTAGCATAACTACCAGCTACAAAAAAATATTATATCCTCGCAACCTTAAAATAATGTCACTGAAATAGATATAGTAGAGATAATATTCACTAGAATAGAGATAATAATTTAGTATACCTAGTTCCATTAGTACAGAAGAAGTGTATTACAAAACATTTGTGAGTTATCCTTCTCCATTAAAATTAAGATATATTAAATTTCAAAGGAAAAACCCTTCCCTTTTATGTTTGTGTACTAAACCCCTATTTATGAGAGAAATTAGTGGTCCACATCCATCTAACTTTATCTGAATAGTTCAAATAATCATTTTAACAATTTTCAATTTCTATTACAATTTAATATATCCTTTTCAATTTATGAGTTCAACTAAATTTAAATATTAAAAAAATCAACATTTTAACTCTCATGATATTTGTTTCTCTTAATTTGTATTATTTTTAAGCAGTTTCAATTTCTATTACAAATTTTTTTTTTTCAATTGATGACTTTGGCTAAATTTAAATATTAAAAAAATAACATTTTAACTATTATGATCTTTGGTTCTCATAATTTTCAATGGAAGTTAGGGAAATGTTTATGGATGAATACACATTCTTGTGACTTTGCACATCCTTAATATCAATTATTCTTTCCTTTGCATTCTCCCCACTAACCTACACAACCTCACTTATTTTACCCCTGCCAATTCTCTTGCACACTACATGAAAGGGTGAAGTAAGTATGTCTCGTAATTATTTGGAATCTTATGAAGAATATGAGCCATGCACTCAAGACCCATTCTTGTTTCAATATTATTATTTTGTAAAATCTTTAGCCTTCTGTCTTTTGTTTCATCTATATTGCATGAAAACCAAGTTATAGGACTCCATGAATCTGTTATCATCTCCCAGATTTGTGCCTACATAACCTATTTCAAAATGGAGATCATAATATAATGGTTCAAAGTCAATGAACCCATAACATTGAGCTATTTTTGAATCATTTATGTATTTGGGTCTTCAATACCACCATTCAATCATACCTTGACCTTCAAATAAGTTACACTGCACTAAAACAATGGCTTAACACTTTCATCTTTTTCAAAGTATATGAACAAATAACATTGAGTTATTTGTGAATCATATATGTGTTCGAGTCTTCAATTCCAACATTCAATCATACCTTGACATTCAAAGATGTTACGGTGAACTAAAATAATAACTTAACACTTGCATCTTTTTCGTATTTCCTCTAAAGAGCTAATACTCTATTGTGTATCTTATAAGCAGTGGCCCTATTACTTTCTAATATACAATTTCATATTCATTGTTTTTGTTGTCTTGCAAGTATTAAATGTTACCATTCCGCTATCCATATTTTTGAAGACTTGGAAGTTCGAGTTTTATTTCACGCCCTCCTCCTATCAAGATCAAAGCCTCTCATAGAATATATCGAAAAGTGACCTAATCCTAATTTCAATAATTCAATCTTCTAAGAAATCCATAATATGTTTGCAGCCATTGAAAGGGATATCCTGAATACTTTATACCTACATGATAACTATGTTATTATATTCTTAGTAAATATTGAAGCTAACTCTCTTTATGTCACTATCTATCCTACTTGTTTCTTATTGATCATCATAAGCACAAGGTAAGAGATTAAAGGTTAACATTCAGTTTCTCATTTAATTGGTTTCCAAACAAGCCATCAATTCAACCTCATTCTTCACTTACATAAAACCTATTTTTTGAGTTGGTCCTTTTCATTGTGACTAAATGAGGCCAAACTTCATCATTTGAAGTAGAAAAATCTTACATTTTGTATTTTGTTTCAAGTGAAGAGATAACGTTTTTGTGTTGTTTAAGTCACTAATGTTACCATGCTCTCATTTTATCATGTTCTCTTTTCATGTTTTAAATTGAAGAGATAATATTCTCCAACTTGATGATGTTATGTATGTGGATTATGTTGTGAAGAAACAGTATAGGAAATTATCTTTGTTATTTCATCTTGATAAGAACAAAACTGTAGGGGATGATGGTACTTTTAATCTCGTTGTTGAGGCATGGGGATTGTTTTGTGATATAATTAGGAGGTAAATTTATCAAGAGAAAATAAAATGTTTTGAATTCAATCATCCCTAGTTATGTGGAAACTAAGCCCAGTATTAGATTAATTGAACTCACAAAAAATGCTAGAAGAGATGCAAAGATCCACTCAAAATTGGACATTGAAATTGGTGCATAACACTAACTTGCATTACTTAAGTGTACATAAGACAATATTATATATAATTAGTCTGTCCAAACATATCATTACATTAGGGATTCGAATGCCTAAGGAGGAAATTTGAATCCTCACTATAGCACGCTTAATAAAAGTAAAAAATACCCTTAGGTGCATAAAAAAATTTCCAAATCAGTCTATGAAGGTTAAAAATTGGCTGAATGATGTATGTCATCTAATAAGTGATTAAAATTAAATATATTCATGATTTCAAGAGAGAAAAATAAGGAGGATGATTTGTGCAAAAAACATGGCAGTTTCTATGTGACTAGCTTTCACCTTTTTTCATTAAAAGATGCCGAAAAGAAGTCTAACTCTGGATATGGCAGGAATGCAATTTATAAACTCGAAAGTCTATTGGGTTATCAGAATTTTATCCAGAATCTATTAAAGGTGCTCCTGGAGGAATTTATGGAAATTTTTGACCAAGTGGTGCAAGTGGATGATAACTAGCTAGTGTAGGACCTAGGAAATTAACCATAAAGATTAATAAATGTATCATAATTTTGGGAATGGGTTTTTTATTATTATAACAAGTTAAAGAACACAAAAAATACTCAAAAAATCCCTCAAACCCCTCCTAAGAATCCTAAAAAATTACCCCTAAAATGACCATAGAGAGACCCCCCTAAGAAGAAACCACCTACGCATGCAAATGCAAATTGGTTCTCTAATGTGAATCCTAGAAATTTTACTGCTAGTACTAGTGCTGCTATGGATACCTATCCTAGAAAAATTACTCCTCGATATTCTCTTCCTAATCCTGAGAAAATACAAATTTCTAGTGGTTCTAGTTCCGAAATTAAATTCGACAGTTAAAATGATACCACCAAAGCAACATTGAGGAATGTCTGCCATTATAGTTCCATGAAGTATGAATACCTTCACATATATGAAAACCTTCCTTCTCCATAAATGTAGGAATTTATTTTGAGAATTTTTCATCATCTACTAAGGTTCTATCCTCTAGTTGTTAATCAATTTATCAACAAGGAACTGCCTCGCCCCGTCTTAAATGTAGAAGAAAAATATTCAAACATGTTAAGGGGATATGAAAGAGGTATACTGTATAGAATCATTTAGAAGGAATTGCAGACAAGATTCCACAATGCAAGACATTTTCCATCTTATAAACTCACTAAGAAGGTTCTCTCCTCGTCCTCTAAACCAACCGACTACCCCGCGGCCCTACAAAGACATAATAAATAAAACAATCTCAATCACAAAAATTCATGTTCAAATGCTAACATCCTTGTAGTTTTGTGGTTTAAAAAATTTCTGGAAATGAGGTTTTAGATTATGGAAGAAGAAAAATGTAGTAAATTTTACCATTTGACAGTAGTGTACAAGAATCAATCCCTTATCTTCCAAATGATTTTGTGGAGTTCAAGATGATAGTTCTCTTTCTGTCCCATTGCTTCTTTGATATCTTAATCCTGCAAACTCTTTCTTAGCGAAATTCTCCTTCTCACTATCTACAACACCCATTCATTCAAAGGAAGGTAGTGGCGGATATCAAAATATTTTTTATTTATTTATTGATGAGCATGAATCCCAATTTTTGGTTGTTGATTATATTATCTTGGTTGTCGATTATATTATCTTTCTTGGTTAGGGTGTGCATTGTGAATTTGCTCATTTTTAGGGTGGGTATTTTGGTTATTTTGTATTACTGATAGGGTTGAGGTTGGGTATTTCAAGGTTTTTATATTGTGTTATGGGTTTTTTAAATTGATTTAGTGAGTTTTTTTTAATTAAAGTTTGGTTCATTAAGGTGAGAGCAAGAGAGTTTTAAATATTATTAAAGTTTTGCGAGGATAGAGGATAGTCTCATCATGTGTATGTAGATTTAAGTATAAGGTTGAAATGATGTCAATGTTGGTTGTAACAATAAATGCACTTATCAAGGAACTAACAACAAAGGTGATCAAAATTTCCATGAGGGTCTGAAGTTAATTTTTTTACTTATGTCGACAATGTTTTGTTGGGTGTTACCATAAGTGGCTTTGGTGACGATCATTAAATGGCCATCATAGTCATACACATCACCAAGGCCCTTTTTGTAGTAGTGAAATTATATTAAAAGCTAAAATATCTTGAATTCTTCGAGTACATTCTTCAAATTTCTCTCAAAACATAAAACCATATCTGATAGATTCCATCTGATCCAAAAATGTGACACAACTTCAATAGTGGTGAGTCTTGCTATATAATCTAATACATAGGAGGGAGAAATTTCATCTAGTTATATATCCAAAATTCTATGCAGTCACAATATCCTAAATTTCATGTAGATACATCATTATGTGGTATGAAAACAAAAGTCACACTATTTGGTAGTTATCGACCAACAATGTGGTCTGGACTATGTGAATATAGGCACAGCCACTTCAATCCAACTGATGAATCAATAAGTCCCTTTAGGGAAGCTACCTAATCAGTTTGGGTGATTTTTGCATACTCAATTTCAAATATGAGTAAGAGTTTGTTGTTAACATGGCTTGAGTCCAAACTTTAATTCGGAGCAAACTTCAAGCTTTATGTTACCTAAAGATATTTCCTTGTAAATCATGCACCTCATTACTTTTAGGTTTGAGGGAGAATATATTATCAAACTCCTAATGAAGTTTTGCATGTTTCTTGAAGGAATTTCCCCTTTTGATTCTATAAGGTTGGATTGTCAAGGGCCCCATAGGGATGGAAGTTTCTTATTTCAAGGAAAAAGTATTTAAAATTCATGATGTGTTTCACTATTTGACCTCCAATGCCTCGATAGCCCAAATTTTAAGGTCAATGGTTTTACCTCTAAACATCATGATGGATTATATTGTTATCCCCCAATTAATCGAGGGAGAGGTCATCAAGGCCCATAAGGTTATACTTCCTACCTTAGGACACGTATTTCAAAGATATATAATGGTAGTTCACCCATTCCTTCTTCGATGCTATAAGGTATAAATCCTTGAGGATTGAGGTCATTACCCTTCCTTGTTTCTTTATTGTGATGAAATTTGATCACTTATATCCAATCATCGAGCTTCAATGGCTTAAATATTCCAATCATCCCATACCCTATTTATAACATCTTATTAGGAAGGAACTTCCCCCATTTTCCAATCTCTATAGTCAAATATCTTATAATATTTTGTTTGGGTCTAATTCAAACAAACTATAGATATTTGAGTTTGACAAAGATATGTTTCACCCAATTTTTTAAGGTTATAGCTGAACATTAAATGATGGTCTATTGGTCCCTTATTATGGTTATGTAAAGCGTCCAATAGAATTGGATATTCTATCGTCGAGGTCTAATGTAATTAATTTAGGGTTGTTGACCTTGACATGGCCAACATTTATTGGATTTAAATGTGGTCTTTGACCCACATAACAAGGATAGGTTTGAGGATAAGGACTTGTGTGCCTTTTGTGTACCACCACAACCATGGAAACAAGAAAGTAAAATAGATAATGGGAAAAAGAATCCATAAAGGATTCAAGTTAGGGAAAATGGAAAAAAATAGTGGGGGATCAATGGATAATGCACAAAATCGACTAAAATCACAAAAAACCAAGGTTTTTTTCGTTGACTCATGCTACATATGCAACGGGGTATTGCCCCCTTGACTCTTATAGTACCCCATAATATATGTAAAACTATTAAGTTGCATTAAGTTAATAATGGAAACTTTGGGAGAAAAAATTATATTACACTTAGTATGGTATGCAGGCGCAAGACTATATCATAGTTAGAAGATGATAATGCTTTTAGTTGTCCAATAAAATTTTATGATACATAATTTTGCATTTCAATATAGGTATTAAGGTTGATATCACATAGTTCTACAAAAATAACCGTGGCTTATAGAATATCTCAATGAGACACCATTTTGTGGACTATAATGCTTATGAAATATTCCCATAATGGTAGGATGGACAAATATCAACAATGTTTAATAACATTCTTGAGCATAATGTTGTCTCATGGAATGTTGTGATTTGGGATTGCATATCAAATGGGAAAATTAAGGAGGCTCACAATTTGTTTAAAATAATGACACAATGGAGATGTGCATCATTTCAAGCATGGAGAGACATTCTTACATTAGTATTCGTGTTTCTTTATTTGGACCTAGTAGATACTTGGAGTGGATTTGACATACCAATAAGAATTACCAACAAAAATTGCCAAAAGGTGATGGAATTCCATCATGGTACCTTTTAATATTATCATCATAGTTTGGACATTGATCACCTTCATTTGTATAATAAATCACTAGATGTCGTTACTCCGGGAAGGCCTAGGAAACATCAAATTCATTGAATGGTGTAAGAGGGGCTTGAGAAGGAAACTCAAATGGAGATTAATCTCACAAAACCTAGTTGGATGAAAAGGTGGTTTCTAAACATAATATTGCTCCTCTTAGAATTTTCTAGGAACCATGGGTAGATAGGAACAGTATGATATTCTAAGACCAATTCACATATCCCTTGCAAGTTTTATACAAGATTTAGCATGCATATGATAGGCTTATGAACATTTTGAGAATAATTTTACCAGTGCAGGTTGGGCATTTGGAAATTGAAAAAACATCTCCATAGGGTTTTCTTCACGAATATTTCATGGTAAATTTGGGACTATGTAAGTGTGGGGAATTCATCTACTTGACCAAGGATCACCACTTTTCCTTCACCCAAGAGCATGGAAATGGGTGTAACAATATGGAAAAGATTACGGCCTTAGTTATCTTTATGGATATACCTACATACAAAGGAATATTAGATCCACAAATGATGATGAAAATAATGACAATGATGATAATGATGAAAATGATGATGACAATGATGATGATGACGATGGATATGAAAATGACAAACCCTAAATTCTTATGAACCCCATAACCCCAAATCCCCTAACCACTTAACCCCTTAAACCCTAAACCCTAAGGCCCCTAACCGTTAAATGTGACCATAATTACCATTTTACCATAACCCCATTAAATCATAAGCCTAACTCTTTATAAGCCCCCTAAATTACCCAAATCCCCTAATCGCTTAACACACTAAATATTGACCCCTGAGTCTTGTAAACCCTAAGGCCCCTAACCACTAAATTTGACCATAGTGACCATAGTGACTATGTATATTATGTAACACATGCATATGACATAACATAACCATAAGGACCCTAACCACTAACACCCCTAATAACTAATCCCTTGCTCCCTTAAACCTAAACCTACTTATACACCTAACTGATAACGCCCCTAATGTGACCTTAATGGACATAGTGACCATAAAACCATTGAATCGTAACCATAACTCCTTATAAAATCTGTAATCCCAAATCCCCTAACCCATTAATTACCAACTAATCCCTAACCCCTAAATCCCTCAAGAGCTAATTAATGTGACCACTGCAACCATAGTGACTATGTATTTTACACAATGCACACATCATAATGTGACCATAAGAACCTAACTACTAAAACCCTTAACAACTAAGAGTTGAATTATGTAGAACCTTCTATCCCAAACTATCAAGATAGGTAAATAAAATTCCAATCCTAATGACTTTTGGAGGTGTTTTTTTAAACCCCCACACCTAACCCCCTAATGTGACCATAATGACCATAGTTACCATAACCTCGTTAAACCATAACCATGCCTCCTTATAAACCCCCTATGCCTAAATCCCCTAACCCCATAACCAATTAAACCCCATAACCCCTTATACCATGGAATGGTCCTGAAGATCCTTTAGCCACAATCATGACTTCAAGTGTGTGTGGTGATTTGATTATCTGCTCAAGAGAACTTATCAATATACATATTTCAATTAAGTTCTAGGGAACTTATCATTTTAATGAAACCTTTCCATAAATCATTGTGGGAGAGGAACACACCACCCACTCTTAGGAAATATTGCAATCAATAATCTCTCAATGTATATGCCATCCCTAATTAATGTTATGACATCACAAGGACACAGGTTCAATCTCACACTCTAGGCCATATTCGACGTAGCCCCCCTAGTTTAAAAATGTTAGTATCCACAAGGTTGTACCCTCCTTGTGTTCTATCCTATCCCCCACCCTTTAGATTTTGTTCTAGTGAATAATAATCCCCTCCATGAGGAATCCTCCACTAAGATTTATGAACCCCCTCACATGTGGAAATCATATCTCCTTTGATTTAGGTTTCCTTCAATAGTAAAATTTGGGTTTTATCTCACTTTAACTTAACTATTACAAAATATTCATGATTTGACAAGCCTTTCAATCACATGAATGTTAAAACCTTCTTTCCTTCTTATAAGCCAAACTATTTCACTAGTGGAGAGTTGGCTTGAGCTCCACACTATGAATATTTGTTACATATTTACATCAAATACGACAACACAAGTCCACGAAAAATTGGAGGAACAAAAATGAATTATGTAAATTTAATAATCTTGTAGATTTAAAATCAAGTGAATAAATTGGCCATAATGTTAAATCACATGCACATGTTAGCCATGAATCTATCCTCGAGAATTATCGCAAGTTGTCATGAGCCAAACATGAGATGTAAATTCCCTCAAAGTTGGGAAGGTCATGAGTTCAAATCTCTTGATTCCATTATGATTAGGATTTGTCATCAGGTCCATCTGTTTACCACATTTAACTTCCATGGATCATGAGGAAGTACTCAGAGGGTTTTCCATGAGACTTTCCTTAGAAAATCAATATTATCCATGAAGCTAAATCACATGCACATCTTGATAGTGATTAGGAAATTTCAATGCAACAATGATAAAAAACGCCACCAAGGAGGTGAAATATAATAGTTTTTGGAATTATACATAAGACAAATAATAAGACAAGTATAATTGATTGAACAATATTTTTAAGGGTGGTTATTATAAAACCACCCTTGAAAACACCTTTCCCATTTGTGCCCTTTCCACTACATCCCAAAGAAATCTAATATGAAATAGGAAAGTAAAAAGTGGTCACTCAATGAAACCATGTGTACAGGAAGGGAATAGGAATTCCTACACCTTCTAAATGGTGCATAGTGGTACTATGGGTGTTTTATCTTACTTCATAAACTGAGAATGAAGAATTAAGCATCAACAATTAACTCCAATATGTGAAGCAAAAAGGTGATGTCATTTCACGTCACAAAGAAGATGATAATAATTAAAATCACCAAATACACACACTAAACTCAAGAGCATAATATATTCACCTAAATCACATACACAAGTGACACACCAAAATTATGCACATAATAGATGCACCAATTCTACTGTAATTTGAATTTCACTAGATTAGTGCCAATTTTATATCAATGATTTTCCAAAAAAAAAAGTTAGATTTAGATGATGAAGATAAAAGATAGATAATACTAGTTTACTATGCTTATAAACTTTAAGACTACTTAGATCGAATATTTGATCATTGATCTTATAAAATATTGTTGTGAATAAAGATGGAAAAAGAAAAACTCAAAGCAATGGTGTCTCTACTTATGACTTACATAATTTCGAAAGCATCACAAGACAAAAATGAAAGGATATTCTACACCCTTGGAGAGCAGTGGAAGTCCTAGAGAATCCATCTTTGACCAAGGATAGATGCTACTAAATAAGAGATGATCGGTTGGTAGGATATTTTGATCCCCGGTCAAATAAAATTCCTCTACAACAAATATATGAGAGGGTCCCTCCATATGATTTTTGTTGTTGAGAGAGGTTCATACAATAAATTTAAAATCAAGCTTTTGAATCTTGGAATATTAATCACATTCAAAAATTTCCTATGGATGCCTTTTTGTGGATTAATGTTAGCTGGAATATTTCACCTTCTGTGGACATTAAGGTGTTCCATTGGTCTAATTGGTTCAAATCCAGAACAAGTGAAGGACAAAGGTTGAAGACCCTCCCTGGACGTCATAGATACCTGGAATGTGATGCTTCAATATTAACCCTATGTACCTGCAATCAGCTTAAACATGCAAACACATCAAAGCTTCCAGAATATGATCTACTAATCCATGTTAGTGACTAAGGAATCTAACAACATACATGTGAAATCAAACAACAACAATAATGTGGGATGGAAATCAACTTTGTATTAATATAAAAATGGAGAAGTTTACAACCAATCAAGCCTTAGTGTTGACATGCATCTCCATGAAACCAAGCACTCTCATCCCCATAAGCTTCGATACCTTAAGAGTTCTCCCCCTTAATCCAACAGCATAACAATACCTTAAGAGTTCTCCCCCTCAACCATGGATATGAGCTTGTATTTATAAGGCTCAATGGATAGGGATGGTTGAGAGATTAGTGGATGAGGTGGCCTCTAAGATCCTGGAATGAGGGATCTCGAGCTCAACTGACCCACAATGATCGAGATAAGGGAGGACATGAGGCTTATGATCTAGAAGCCTCGAGAAACTTCTCTTTTTCCCATTTTACTCAAGGTATCGCTTTTCTCCTTCAATTACAGAGTGGTTCAAGTAAGAAACACTTATGGAATAAGGGCTATAAGCAGTGGCACCACTTGTGGCTAACAAGGGATAGGTGGTGTAAGCAAGGTACCGCTCATGGATAAAGGGGAAAGCACGGTACTGAGCATTTTTGTGAAAGATTGAAAAATGGTATGAGTTTCCACTCCAAGTGTTGGGATTAAGGGAAAATAGGTATGTCAAAGGTCTTATCACATGATGATGACAGGATTTTGGTATAACAGGATGCCCCCCAAAGCATGATTCTTAGAGGATACAATAAACGAGAGCTTTGAGAGAACAAGTCGTCGCTACGAGGTGAAAATGTCATCTCGATCGAAGCATGTTGTCAAGTAGGAATATGTAGTACATCAGTATGTTGACTCATAGACACAAGTAACCAACTCATGGCTGCAGACCAATACAAGGCAGATCCATGAGAGGAATAAACAAGAATGGCTACTAGAATACAACGTAGATCCATGTGATAGAGGAATCAAACATGGACATAGCTACTAGACATACAATGTAGATCTATGTCATACAAATGCAAATTTGAGCATAGCCACGATCATACAAATGTGGATCCATGCTAAATATACAAAACTCCATCGCAACCTGGGGAAAAGCAATGAGCACTTTAAACAAACACCCAGGGTCTTCGTCTCGTCTTCCACAAAGTACGATTCTATCCATGTGATTACAATGATCTGAAGTCGAACATGGTAGAAACCACTTGATTACACGTTGAATGATGTGAACCGTTAACAAGTGCGAGGGAGATCACCATTAATGTCAATGATTCTTAAGGTACCCTAGTACAATCTACTGAGTGCGAATAGATGTCTTGATGTCAAACACCCAGTCAATTCTATTGATCAAAGGTCAATGATGTGAACCTATGTCAAGAGCGAGAGAATCTATCTTTAAGGCATACAGATCTCAAGGTACCAAATATTGTTTCTATGACTATTTCCCGGATGATGAGTTGACGTCAATGGGAATAGTCTCGTCGAAGGAGGGCCATGATGAGTCCCACATTGATGACATGAAACTCAAAACATATTTTTGGAATTATGTGAATGTAGTAATCATAAGACTGACACAAAGACTGTGTGGACTGTAGAGGTAAAACTTCTTCAAATCCCCTTTTGAACATCGGGCGGCATGACCAAAAGACTTGGCAACATGACTGAACGAGACAAACACATAGTGCAATAGTGGAAAATGCATTCTTTTGAAAGACTCAAAGGAGTGACATGACTCATGAAAGTGGATCGTCGCGGAGATTAGCTAAATACCGAATTGACTGACATGATGTGCAGACAAGTGCCATGTTCAAAGGTAATGACAAACAACTACCATTATTTACAAAATGATTCCCTTCACATTTCACCCATCGTGGTTGATGAGTGCTTCTTTTCAGTTTTGCGAGTTCAAAGAGGGTAACAAACACTCGATATAGCTTGTCGAAAGACAAGTCCAGACTCATATGTTTTACGAACCTGAGAGAGGAAGGGTTCATTCCCAAAACGGGCCTCTCAATGTTTAATTTAACGAGTCCATTGAAAGAAAAATCGGTATCGTTCATGTTTAGAGAGTCTGAACGAATACAGAATAAGACTCCACAGGGGTCCTTTTTCATATTATTTAGTCCCTAAGTCCCGAAAAAGTATAAAATCATACCTTAGGGAACTCTATAATAAACATATTTTACATAAATCTTAAATTCATTCGTACCTGGGGATGAATAGTGAGCTGCATGACAGAAAATATGCAAAAAGATGACAAAACATATGTTTAAATGCGTAATTTAACTGCCAAAAATAATGACAAAACTAGGATCAACATTCCACCAAACCGAAGAAATGTGAGGTCCCACTGATAAGAAAGAAAGATAACTTACGAATAAGGTGGAGCTGCACTAGCAGCTGCCTTCGACTTGGTAGATGAAGGAGGTGCTTTAAACTTTAGAATTCTGGCTTATACTTTCAAAATAGCATGTCTTTCATGTCAAACGTTGTATGAATATTTAATGGCATAATTGAGTTCTTCAACAGTCTTAATTTGATAGCTCTCAGGTTCAAAACAATTCGGCATTTTTCAACAATTAGGATACAAGATTTATGTAGAGGGTATAAGAAGAAAGTGGCTGAAACAACTCTACAGAAATGATGTTGATGAAAGCGATGGAATAGAAAGAAGTTCGTCCTGCTTTAAGAGATCACGCTATCATAGAGAACCTTGAGACGTGTGCCATCAATGGGAATATGCATTAATGAGTGAGTTCATAAGGTTTGTAATTAGTTCAACCATGTCCAAAGTAAAACTTTGGACAGGTTGAACGTATGACACGAAGGAATAAATCACATTTTCAATAACTTGATTAACAAGAAGGTTGGTCATTTGATAGTTTACATGTGTGATCAGGTAAGATGATAGGGTTTCCAATAGTGAAATGATGACTAAAAATATTTTAAGGTCAAAACATCCACATGGAGGTAAAAACTATTTTCCAAAAAAACATAATTTGGTTAGCAAATTTTAATCATAAGTGCTATAATATCACAAAGTTTTATTCAAATTTTCATTTGGTATTTCATTTGTACCCTCATTTGATCCTTCATATAGTCCTCCGTATTGATTTTTTCTATGAAAATATGCTTCATGCTATAACCAAGTTCCACTGCTTACATTATCCTGAAAATTCTTATCATTTGTCAGAGATAAATAGATCCGTCATAAATAATGAAAATAAAAACATTCTAATCTTTCCTAATCCTCCCCCAAACCAAAGATATGTTGTGTCCTCAAGCCATACAGGAAATAAAAATTGATTGTTCTAGATAATGAAGTAAATATTTCTATCATGCTGTTATTATTTTGTAAGAAAAATAAAAACTAACTAGTAAATGGAAATGATTCAGATATGTATATTCATAAAAAAAAACAGTGCTTAGAAAGACCACTTGAATGATGATAATATAACTAAAATAATTCCATAGGAAAAGCTAGTCATTCATGTCTCATTTTAAAGATATCTTTTCATCACAAAATATTTTGAGTTTACCCCAGAGTGTGTGAGATTTATAGCTATGTGTCCCATTTCTAGGATAATGACATCCTAGGTATTTGTTGAATTAGATGGCCACGCCCAAGCTCGACTTACAACCATTCTCAAATGACATTATAAAAAATTGGCCTTGACATGTTTATTCATAAATTCTGAAAAAAAAAATCTTTATATTATTATTGTTCTATGAACCATGTGCATAGTGGTGCATTAAACCGATCTCATTTACCCGATATTTCCATGCTACCAGCAGGCCTATTTAGTACCCCGATGGGTTTACCTTGGTACCATGCAAGCATAGTCCCACTTCCAGCAAGCCTATTCAGTACCCCGATGGGTTTACTTGCATTTATCGAGCTTCCTTGTTTTAGGTTATTACTTAGCATTGACCCATTGCCAGCAGGCCTATTCAGTACCCCAACGAGTTTTCCTTGTATAATGATATTAAATATATAGAAGCTGATTCGTACTAGAGCATGTTAATTCCTGCTAAACACATAATTCAATAATGTAAAGTAAACTCATAATTAACTTTTCATAATGGCCTTAACCATAGATCATGTCAAAAGAGAATAACTTAAAGCCATTCTTTGTCCTTATTGTCCTTCTTCTTCATAAAATATAAGTAATGTTCCCCACAGGAAAAAATTCCACTTACTCTCGATTTATCACTAAAATAATTGAGAGACAAGTTTTGATAACAAGTATAGGATGAACTAGTAATCCATAGGTGTAAGATGAGATTGTGAAAAATATGATAATGAAAGTAGGCCTGTCAAGCAATTGTTCAAAAGAGCAAATCAGAAACATACAATTCTGAATCAAAATACCGAAAACCATATGAATCATAGAAGAGATGGTTAAGAATGATATACAAAGAGTTTATTTATTTATTTCATTGTAACTATAAGCTACAAATTTCAAAAGTATGCTAAGAAAGGTTAAGATACCTCATGAGTGTTTTAGCATACTTCCCTTTTCTGAATAATACTCCATGACCTGGTTATAGAGATAAATTACTTGTAATCAAACGGAAAAACCACTTGTTAGATGATTCAATTTATTCATGAAAACATATATAACATTATAGAGAGAAAAAGAGTCCCTTATAAGCAATTTGTCAGAAATGACTCTTATTTATTCAAAGAAACAAACACATATTTACATATATACAAGTGATGATAACCCAAAGTACTTTTTTAAGGATCAGGAGGAGGAGGAATAACTTCCCCTTCAACCAATTCCATTTCCTTTTTCTGCAAAACTTTATGTATGAAATCCTATTTAGATGTTGGTTGGTGCTAAAGTCCAAGTCTGTCCATTTACTACAAGGGAAACTTGTGAAACATCAATTGTCTTAACTTCTACTGACCCATTTTCAAAATCTGTAACTACTTCATATGGGCCCATCCAATGGGTAGTTAACTTTTCTTTAAAATTTTTAAACCGTGAGTCAAATAGTAGTGCCCAATATCCAGTATTAAATTATTTGTCTTAATAAACTTATCATGCTATTTCTTTCGTTGATTCTATATTAGCATGGTTCTTTGGAGTGCATCTTGTCTAATCTCATCTAACTCATTAATCTGTAACACTCGTTGTTTCTGTGCTTCATCCAAATCCATTCCTAATTGTGCTTCCATACGAAAGGTCTTAACTTGAAATTTAATAGGTTAAAGGACTTGTTTTCCATACACTAACTCATAGGGGTTATGTCTGGTAGTGTTTCTCCATGTTATCCTAGAGGTCTATAAGGCCTCCAGGAGTCTATCTGCCCAATCCTTATGATGTAAGTGAATGGTTTTGGTTAAAATTGCTTCTAATACTTTATTGGGTGATTTTACCTGGCCATTAGCCAAAGGGTGATACGGTGAAGACTTGCAATGTCGGATGCCATATTTTGTAATAAGTTATTTCATTAATTTGGAAGTGAATTGAGTACCTTGGTCTGTGACAATTTCTCTAGGTACACCAAATCGGGTGAATATTTCTTCATATATAAATTCTACCACTAATTTATTTGTAGCCCTAAACAAAGCTTTAGCTTCTACCCATTTGGTGACATAATCCGTGCAAATCAGGATATACTTCGTTTTATGAGACATGGGAGAAATCGGTCCTACAAAATCAAGAGCCCATTTCTCAAAAGGTTCAATCATGACCTAAGGTTGTAAGGGAATCTGATTAGATGACATAGGTATACCCATTCTTTGGAAACTATTGCATCCTTTAACATAGTTGGCAGCATCCTTGAAAATGCTTGGCCAATAATAACCATAGTGCAACACTTTGTATGGTATCCTCCTATCAGAAAAATGTCCTCCACATGGTCCATGATGGCATGCACAGAGGATGTCTGTCATTTCATCCTCCCACACACATCGTCAAATAAAAATATCTAGACCGGTGCGGAAGAGGTCATTATCAACCCAAGAATAATTAGAAATCTAAACTATAATATGATATTTCTCGTGTGGGAACAAATAGTTTGGTAATTTCCTAGTTGCTAAATAATTGGAAATGTCTGCAAACCAATGGGTTTGAATAGACATAGCAAATAAATTTTCATCAGGAAAAGTGTCGTTAATGGGTTTATCACCATCATCATGTTGAATGTGAGAGAGGAAATATGCTACTAGATTTTCTTTACCAGGTCGGTCAATGACGATGATGTTAAACTCTTGCAATAGAAGAAGCCACCGGGTCACTCTACAATTGGTAATTGGTTTATTCATTAAACATATAATGGCAGAGTGATCGGTATGCACAAAAACTTTGTAACCTATAATGTAATGGAAAAATTTATTAATATAATAAACTACTGCCAAAAATTATTTTTCAGTAACAGTGTAATTTAGTTCAGCAAGAGTCAAAATCTTGCTAATAAAATAAATGGCATAAGGTTCTTGTCCCTCATTTTGGCTCAGGACTCCTCCTATGGTCGTATCAAAAGCATCGGTGGATATATGAAAAGGAAGGGACCAATTGGGACCCCTGAGTATTGGTGCCACCGATAGTTTATCTTTTAAAATTTCAAAAGCATTTTGACAAGATTATGTCCACTGGAATTCTACATCCTTTGTAAGCAATTTAAACATTGGTGCAACCATTTTAGTAAAATTTTCAATAAAGCGGTGGTAATAGCCTGCATGACCAATAAATATTCTTACCTCTTTTTGATATTTTGGAGAGAGAAGACCAACAATTACTTTGATCTTAGCATGATCTACCTTAATTCATTGGGAGGAAATACGGTGTCCTAAAACTATAGCCTCTGTCAGTAAGATTTTTCATTTTTCATGACTAAGGGATAAATTCTTTTCTTGACATCGGATCAAGACCTTCTCAAGGTTGTCAAGAGCCTCTTGAAAGGTATTATCATATGTTGTAAAATCATCCATGTATACCTCCACACAGTCATGAATAACATCAGAAAAAATGCCTGAGACTTCTCATTGAAAAGTGGTAGGTGCATTAATAAGTGAAATGGAACAAATATATAAGTATATGTTCCCCAAGGGCATGTAAAAGTGGCATTGTCTTGATATTCAGGTGCTATTAAAATCTGGTTGTACCCACTATATCCATCAAGAAAGGAAAAATATTGTTTACCTGACAGGGTATCTAACACTTGATCAAAAAAAGGTAAAGGAAAGTTGTATTTAAGTGTGGCTTTGTTTAGCTCTCTAAAATCAACACAAATGCCCCATTTTCATTTGAATTTATTTCATACTTCCACTAGAGGAGACACTCATTTACTATCGGAGATAGGATAGATGAAACCAGCATTGAGGAATTTTTGTAATTCTTCTTTTACTATATCCTTTAAAGGAGGATTCATCCTCCTCTGAGGTTGCTTTAGAGGTCAAATGTTTGGATCCATATAAATATGGTGAATACAAGTGTCAAGGTGTATACCCTTCATGTCATTGTATTCCCATGCAACTGCTCCAGCTTTTTTTTAAGAACCTCAAGCATTTGTGCTTGTTAGTTTTCACTTAACCCTGCATTTATATGTATAAATTTTTTAGGGCCAACTTCACAAGGTATGGTAAAAGGCCCGGTATGCTATTCAATTGTGAATACACAAGGTGTTTCCACAAATTTTGGGAGAGACATATTCTCTTGGAACTCGTGTCCAAAAATTTGATCGAATTGAGCAAAAGACTGAGGAAAATATATACAAGTTGTTGAAGAAACAAACTGGTTTAATACATTCTCAGTGGTCTGCTCCTGAAGTGCCTACGAGAAATCACTAGGGAAAGAGAGGTCACCAAATTACTTGTCCCCTAAAGAACAATTTAACCACCATGAGTTTTCAGTTATTGGTTGTGTTGGGGGTATAAAATAAGTCTCTGTGTAGACAACCCATTGGAAATAGTCATCTCTCCATCCCTACATCCTTACATCCTATAAAAGAATTCGCAGTAGCTAACCATGGTCTTACCAAGATAATATGATACAATTTAGAACGATCCTTTTATTCTATGACCCCTAAAGTCGATAGGGTATTCCCATGAGGCTAATAATACAATAATTTCATCCAAGACTCCAACAGGCTTACCGTAGTATGGTTTGCTAGTTCTAGGATGGAAGGGGTAGGTCAGAGAAATTGTCCCAACTGTAAAAATTATTATACTGCGGTGGTGATCATGTTGATGGAAGATCCTAAATTAATTAATGTATTTTCTATGGCAGTATTTTTTACCATTACAGTCACTACCGGGGCTCCTAGATTTGTATATTTTGCAATCCGGGACTGATATGTCATACATTAAGACATCTCTCCTATAACATGAATTGTGAGAGGGTCCTTTTGCTTCTTCCTTGGGAATTTAATGCATAGTTCCTTTATTACCTTGTTGTATATTGGTATTGCCTTGATAACTTGTAATAGAGTAATTTTGACACAAATATTCTTTAATTCATTCAAAATGTCATACTCAGGATGAACTACAGGTTTTTCTATTACTAGTCTTTCCGGAAATGGAGGAACTCTTTGATCCTTAATGGGTTCTTGTGGAGGATGGGCCTGTACTGGAATATTTGGAATGTTCACATCCTCCAAAATGGCATCATTCAAGGGTTCATTTGAATCCTCTTCTTCTTAATTTCTTCATGAATGATGACTGATGACTTGGTTTTGTCATTCACAACTCTTCTAGATAATAATTGAATATCATGTACAGTTTCAGTCTAAATAAGGTATGATGGAAGAGATTGCAACTCAATGTTGTTAGGAGCTTGAGTTGGTTTATTATTAGGGTTAGGTATCGATTGGGCAGGCAATAATGTCATTCACAGAGGATTTATATTCTAGAAGTGATGAGGTTGTTGTGCAATGAGAAGAACTGGAGGCACAAATTTAGGTGAAACTTGCTAGAAATTTGTTTGTTGCTGAGGATAAGGATGATTAGGTGCAAAGACAGGTTGTGGCTAAGGGTATGGTTGTCCTCTCCACCCTTGTGAACAATATTTTTGCTGTGGAAATTGAGGAGGAGGGTACCGAGGTGGAAAATTCTGCCAACTTGAATTGTTCCATTGTTGAGGTGGTTGACATGGAGGATAATAGAGTGGGGGTTGTGGAAAAATTTGATATGTTGGTTGTTCTCTATGTTTCCCAGGAGGCCTACTAGATGTTTCACCTACATTCCCTCTCTAATAGATGGATTGCAACCCAGGAAAGGATGGGCAGTTATCTGTTGGATTCTCTTCTGTACAAATGTGACATATAGAGATGGTGTTTAATGGGCATTCCCTTTGGGGATGTTTGGTCCTACATCTTGGACAAAAAATGCTCATTTATGCTTGTTCTTCATCCTGCCTTTTCTTAGCTTGTAAAGCATCTAGTTGAGAACCCATGGCTCCTAAGATATCAGTTTTGAAATTCTCCAATAGGTTTCCTAACTCTATCCTTGTAACTCCACCTGAATTGGGAATGTTTCCTCTTACATTTCTACTATAAGGATCCCAAAAAATTTTCCCAACTTCCCCCCTACTTCTAGAATCATTTTTACACATCTCACTGATTTGTGCAAAGGTTTTATGAGAAATATCTCCAACTGCCATGAGATTAAGACTTTCTATCAAGTCACTGAAGGTCGCTATATTTTGATTTATGTAATGTATAAACAAACCTTTCGAGATAATATTATAGGATTTCATCTTCAAGTTGTTTTATCTTGAATATATCATGTTGAGATTCCTTAGGTTTGCAATTCTCTTGATATTTTCGCAAAAATGAGGTTTTCATATCATCCCAAGTCCTAATAGTGGATTTGCCTAATCCAATGAACCATCTCAAGGAAAAATATTTTAGTGTAGAAGGAAAGAGCTTTAGTTTGTTAGCATCTTGTAGATAATTATAGCTCCTACAAAGAATATCAAATTTGAACAGAAATGTGTCTGGGTTCTCATTATCTTTTCCATGAAAAGTAGGTAAGGAAGAAGGAGGGATGTTTTTCATATTTACATACTGTACATTGTCTAAAGTAGGAAACCCGAAGGTAGCCTCAATTTGATTTTCCCCTTCTCCTTCGTCATTTATAACTTCATCATGATCTTTGTTCTCTCGCCGTCTCTCCATATATGATGGTTTTTTAATGTAAATATACCTAGGAGACTCCTTTCGAGGTGATAATGGGGCATCCCAACGTTATTTTTCGGGAGAGATATTCCTCTGATCAACCATGTTTTTATTGAATCGTAGAGGGAGACTAGGTTCTACCGTGGATGTTTCAATTTGTGAGATAACTGGATTTATGGGGTTTCCAAAGAGAGATTTTACCTATTCAGGATCAACAAAGTTAACGAAATTCGGATCTCCTACTATTGAAAAATTTGTATTATTTGGATTCAATACTAGTAGAGGATTAGAGGTTCCTAGTGGCCGATCCTATTGAAATTCCTCAGGAATGAGGTCCTTAGGACCTCCTGCCAAGGTTCCTTCTCCTTCTATGGCCTCCCCGGTAAGATCTGCTGAAAGAGTCTCCTTAGTTTTTTGGGTAGAAATACTTCCTACAGGTCTCTTTTGATACCTTTCTTCTGAGTTAGTGGTTGGGGTATTACGTCCCCTATAAAAGTTAGTAGGATTTTCAATAAGTTTTCCTATCTTAACAAATCTATCCTGAGGATCTCTAAGTCTGCTCATGAAAACATTAAACTAAAGAAAAACCTATGCTACCACTATTGATGAATTTGGGGGCACCTATTATAATAGATGCGAAGGTTCTTACCTCTCGTCTTACCGCTCCCCCACCACTTGCCTATTAGTAAACTTCACAAAGAATTCTATCTATTCTACCTTACAGAAAAAATCCCTGGAAACAGAACCAAAATGTTTGGTGTTATATTGTCTTGATTAATTCACCTAATATTTAATTATCGACCAAGCTTGGTAGGCTTAGATTTGATACAAAATATATGCGAAGGTAGAGGGATTCCTATGGTGTCGTGGAAATATTTTAACAAACAAAAGATCGAAATATCTTTCAAAATGAAAAACCAAGTCAAACTCCTAAGAATTCAACTATTAAGGTAATTGAACGAGAACAGAATACTAGGCCAGAGTATCAAAAATACATTGTTCTACTCTATAAACAATTACTAAATAATAAAGATATAGACAATACTATTCTACAACAGTAAACTAATCTTTATAGTAAGGTTTATTTGAATAGTTTCAAGAAATAATTATGCGAAGAAGGTTTATATTGGAAACATAGCAACAACAGTTAGATCAATAATTTATTTTATAAGCAAATAAATTTATAATGAAAAAGGATACTATCAACAACTAACTTCTCAAATCAAAGACTAGGATGCAAGGAAGACCTAACTTATAAGTGAGTAGAAAACTTAATAAATAAGCAAGTAGAAAAATTAATAAAAATAACATTGAAAAGAAGCAAGTAGAAAACTTAGTAAGAATTACTTTGAATTCTATTCTACAAGTCTCTTTCAGTAATCATACAGTGAAAAAGGAATAGTTCCTACTGCTATGGAAAATCTCCAAGGTACTAGTATACTTTCCTAAGGATAACACTTCTAATACTAAGTTTTACATGCAAATGGATAAATCAATCCAAAGGCATGATTAAAAAACAGTAAAACAGTATTAGTTAAAGGAATCAGAAACAAATAAAAGAAATAAAAAATAACATAACTCAAGACACACTCAAGGCCAAAAGAGGTATGGATAAGGATAAAACCTTAATGAATAATATAAAACAAGCTAACTTTAGTCTTAATGTTGAATAGAACTATCATCTAATCATTATAGTCAAAGCATACTTTAAAAACTAAAGAAACAGAGCTTTAAACAGGTTCAAAACAGATAAAAAACACTAAAAATGAAACGACGGACTGGATGACAGACTAAACTACAGGTCTGAAAGGGGTGTCTAAATGACAGTTTGCACAACTAAAATAACACAAAACAACCTAAATGATCTAATCTTCACCTAAAGTTGTGCACATGCAAACACAATGCATAAAGGAAGTAAATAAACCTACTTAATCATAAAATTTGATAGTGAAATAATCTTAAAATAATTCATAAATATAAAGAAATCACTGCATATTAAGAAACAAACTGAAATTTAACTTGAATGAGCTTATAAAAGAAAGGAAATGAAGAAAATTTAATCTATTCTAACTTGATAAAATCAATATATTCTATCTACTTGTAAATAAAACTGAGCAGTAAAACTGGAAATGAAATGACTGAAAGCAAATTGAAAGCAAATTATGCGCCCAACTAGCAATTTAACTTTGGAAATAAAATGCATTATAGGAAGCAATGTTTACAATAATTTAATGAAAACAAACTAGAAATCAAACTATACTAACTACAAATGAAAGATAACAAAATTACACAAGAAAAGAAACCCGTGGTTGATGAGGGGCCCTCTCAGCAATCAGGGGTGATGTCTGGCTAACGCTTACATGAACGCAATCATGAACATGAAAACATCAAGGTTCTATTAAAATAAGGAAAAGAGTTACAAAGTTCTTCTAAAAAAATGACTAACTCACTAATGAATTAATCAACTCCCTATCTCTTCGCATGGAGGCATTTATATACACAATGTTTACAGAGGTGAGCAAGTCAACCCTTTAGTGGTCGAACACTCTCTAAATTTAGTCAACCATTATGACATCTAACTGATCAAACAACAACGCACAATGTTCTCCTTATCCTTCATGAATCAGTTCTCTTTAGTGCGTGATGTGGTGTACAGGATTTACTCTGGCGTGGTTGGTGTCATGGTGTCAAGCAGAGGCAGCGTGTTGGTGATCCTTCTAGAATGGGAGGCACTACATCACCCAAATGTGTGGATGGTAAATAGTTTCCATGCTTTAACACCAAGGAATATCTTATTAACAACACGTGGTTAGCTCGGTGAACTGAACAGTGAGTTGGACAGTGAGTTGGATATGCTCTAAGCATATCTAGGATGAATGCGTTTTTTTGTTTGTTGGTGCACTAAAGACTATGGTATGCAATAAAAATATCATGCTAACGTTTTAATTCCTGGAAACCTACCAACAAATGTCACGCAATCTAATTAGCGAACTGGATGGTAAGCTGGATATGCTATGCACATATCTAGCAGAATCCGTATTTGTTGTTAGCTCGTCCAAAGACTATAACCTGCAAACAAATGCATACATAAATTAATATATCAAAACGGGCTCCAAATAATGTCAATTTTAATCTATAAAATCATGAAATGATAATAATAAATAGATTTGACATAAATCTTAAATTCATTCGTACCTCGGGCTGAATAGTGAGCTGCATGACAAAAAATATGCAAAAAGATGACAAAACATATGTTTAAATGTGTAATTTAACTACCGAAAATGATGACAAAATTGGGATCAACAAAGGTATTATGCTCAAATACTTTCACCATGTTTAATTTTATTATATTGTTTAATTTTTCCTCCGTATTATCATGTTTTCATTTTGATACTTTTGATTCTAGAAACTCCCTATATGCAACATTTTAGATGTAATCCATGTAGAAAAAAAATCTATGTGAAATTATTTTGTAATCCTTTCGGATATAAAAGGAAAATAAAAGGATGGGAAAAAATATCATGATGAACTGTAATCCTTTCTTCCGCTTGCACTACACACTCTTTCAAAAAAACTGAAAGAGACACATTGTGTTATTTTGTTGACGTTAAGAGTTAATGATGGATATAGTTCAAACCCTATAAATCATATATCTATGGAAGAGCTCAGGTTTCGTATTATGAAAGCACATGATTTCCATGCTCTTATGCAAAAAATCCTTCTAGTAGCAGTGTGTCATGTCCTACCAAATGTAGTCCAAAACACCATTTGTAGGATTTGATTCATTTATAGTAAACTTTGTGCAAAGATGGTGGATCTAGAATATCTTGAAGAATTACAAGATAATGTCATGGAAAAATTATGCTTATTTGAAAAATATTTCCCCCACTCATTATTTTATATAATGATAAATTTAATTGTACATCTGGCATGAGAGCTACGTTTTTGTGGCCCAGTCTCATATTGATGGATGTACCCTTTTGAAAGGTTAGTGAAATTTTACTATGTTTACAAAATCATTTAAATTCCAACATATTATGTGCATCTCGTACATAACCAACACATATTTATTCATACTTTTTTTATTTGACTACATCTTCTACGTATTTTCTTTTGTAGGAACATGAAAGTTTTCAAAATTTGCGTGAAAAACAGGATTAGGATCGAAGGGTGTGTAGATGAAAACTTTATTGTGGAGGTGTCCATCTAATTTTGTGTTGGATATATCAAACCTATGGAAGGAATATATTGGAATCATTCCTAGTAGAAATGAGTCTTGGGATGATGATGAAGAAGAGATTGGTCAATATGGGAAGGCATGTCTTGCACAACACTAGTTTGTTACAAGCCCATAGGCATGTCTTGCACAACATAGATTAAATTCAACATTGGATAGAGTAAGTAATAAGACCAACCTTACAAATTCATTATTTATTATAATATATCAAATTATTTTGAAAATAATGGTTATTGACATTAATGGAAATTAGGATGCACTTGACTGAAATAGCCAATAGAAACATCTAGGCCTAAAAAATCAATCCTTGCTACAAAATATCCACAACCAACAATTTAATGATTCGTTAATAAAACGAGTAATGATACATTCTTTATATCATAATTATTTAATATTCATTGAATATACTTGTGATGTATAAACTAATAAGTTTTTATATAGTTTGAAATTGAATGATTTTCTAACAACATTTAAAAATGTACAGCTCGACGGTAATTTTTTTATTTGGGTGATTCCATGAAGATGGGTAACACTTTTTGGCCAAATTTGGCGATGAAAACCTGATTTTTTACTCATGTGCTAGATAGAAGCCCTCAAAACG
>LPNX011143390.1:2565-15021 GCA_001517045.1 Pseudotsuga menziesii
TTTTTTTGGTAAAATGGGAGATGTTACATGTGGTATCAGAGTGAGTTTTAAAACACTAGGCCTAATTGGCTCACTCACATACAAACAAGAAAACAAATATACTGATCATATATTAAATTTATTTCGCTACAAAAATATAAAATTTGTTTTGCAGGAAAATGGAAGGTGTTGAAGCCTCTGCTGAAAATGGATCCCGACACAATAAACCAGACAACATTTATGTAGAACTGAATAATCCACCTTCAGAGTTACTACAAAGATTTAAATGGGTAAAAGATGAGATACAAACTATAAAAATAGATAATGAAAGAATTATGGATCTGAATTAGATGTTATTAGACAAAATACATAAAAGAGGAAAAGATAAAAGAAATGCCTATGAAATTGATTCTGAAACAGTATCCTACAAACATAAGGGAAAGAGAATAAAATATTCTGATATTGAATATTCTTCAGAGGTTAATGTAAGGTATAAATACACAAGTGAAAGTAGTGAAAACAAACATAAACCTAGAAAAGGGCTTACCTAGAAAAATGAAGTATAAACCTTATGAAGAAATTTCAGGGGAATTAAAAAAGATAAAATGTCATATATTTAATGAGGAAGTAGAGAACGGTGAAGAATATGAGGCTTGTTTGTCAGGATTGAAGAAATATTTTCATATTTATAACTACTCTGACAAACTAAAAGCCCGACTGACTATCTACAACCTAACCGAAAAAGCTGACATCTGGTGGAAGGACATAAAAAGAGTAAAAAAACTTAAGGATAAGTATCTAACTTGGAGAGTCTTTAAAAAGTATTTTAAAAGGAAGTTTTTATTTGAACAGTACTAAAAATAAATAGCTAAATAATTCTATAAACTAAAACTGGTTTCAATGTCAATGAAAGAGTTAAGTAGCAAATTTCTAAGTCTGTTAAGATATGTACCTTATATAATTGATGAAAATCCTAAAATACAATGATTTTTAAGTTGCCTCACCACTAGCTTCAAGGACATAATTGAGTTTGACAACCCAAAACCCTTGAAGAGGCAATGAGAAAAACTGATTTCTGTTATGGACAGAGTAAAAAGAGAGAAATCTTACCTAACTGGAAGAATAAGAGAACAAGTAAATTTGACCAGAAGAGAAAGGGGTTCAAGTGTTTTCAAAAATAAAAAATATCAAGGAGCTAATTTCAAAAATAAAACACAGCAAAAATACTACAGCACCAAATGACAGGGATGTTCCTGAAAATTTTGTTAAACATAACGAACATAAGGAACCNAAAATATCACGGAGCTAATTTCAAAAATAAAACACAGCAAAAATACTACAGCACCAAATGACAGGGATGTTCCTGAAAATTTTGTTAAACATAACGAACATAAGGAACCTGTAAAGTGCTGCGAATATCAAGGAACGCATTATGCCAAGTATTGTCCAAACAAGAAAGGAAACTTCAGCACCGTGCATACCATTCAGGAAGAGGAAATAGTTGGAGATGTAGCAAATGAAATGCCCAGAATAAATGCAGCCTTGGAGAATCGACAAGTTGATCTTTAGACTTCCATGGTGGAAGTGCAAGGTATTATACAAAACCAATCTATTTCCATTCTGATTGATCCATGTTCTAGTTTAAGTTATGTGTCACCTAGAATAGTGGAAAAATGTAATTTATCCTTGAAAAAGTTTGAAAAATCTTGGTTGGTCCAGTTAGCTATAGGAACTAAAAAGAAAGTGGTTAATTATGTTGAAAGTTGTGATTTGCTTATGGGTTAGTTTAAAACTCAAGTCAAATTAAATGTGTTATAGTTAGTATCTTATGACGTCCTAATAGGTATGGACTGGCTAGAAAAAAATCAAGTAATTTTAAATTGTTTCTAGAAAATGTTTACTTGTTTAAATAATAAAAAAGAAAGGATTATAGTTACAGGAATACCTAGGAAAATTTCTGTTCGACAAATCTGAGCTTTACAGATGAAAAAGGCTATAAGAAAAGGTTGTAAAGTATTTTTTGTACACATAATAAATAATGAACAAATTGATAAAGAAGATAAGCTAAAATTCAAGGATATTCCTATTAATCTGTCATAGTAATCTAGGGACTAAACACAAGTCTCATCAAAGATTAATAACAATAAGGCATGAAAATGGTGTAATTGTGCTACAAAATGAGTAGTCGCTCTGTATATTCACACAAAGAATGAGTAATAGAATACAAGATCATGCTACAAGCATGAATGAGAAAGCAATTCGAATTCTGAAGGAGGTCATTTGAATTCAATGAGTGAGTCTATATTAACTGAATGTAAGCCACAGTCAACACTCAAGTTAACCACTGATCAAAACCCTAATTGACTCAATTGAGCCCTAACTGAAGTCGGAGTGCAATACATGACTAAGTCTAATTGAAAGTAGGTCAGACACATGTCACAGCAAGTGAACCAACAAGTGGTAGCACATCAATGACTCCAATGAACCCTGATGAGGTTGACTAAAGTGTAACTTAACATCAGAAGTGGTTGGAGACACCCTTGTTGGCTCTAGTTCATTGAATAATCAATTTAATGAAGGAAGGTGCCTTCAATGCTCTACTTAACTGATTGTAACCATCATTTAGTAATATGGGGCATTAATAACACTTAGATCACCCAGGAGTGCTCCAGTTAGCCTCCCTGAACGTAAGGGAAGGCTAAGTTAGCCTCCTTGACTAAAGGTAGGCGTGGGTGTGATCTAGCTAATGTAATCTAGTGCTCCTCTGATGTCAATTAAGTCAATAAAACTTAGGATAGTGGTTTAACTAGGCCAAATTGACCAAAATGAGTTTGTATGGTGGTAAATGTCTCCAACACCCCCCCTAAGCTATACTCAGGAGGAGTAGAAAACATAAAATGCATAAAAATGCTAGGGCCCCGGCAACTAAGGCCATAGGTCACCTTGTACAATACTCAAACTGAAACAATGCTAAAAAACAAACTAAGTGAGGAAAAGAGGGAAAACCCAGTGGGAAACCCCCCCCCCCCCCCTCCTTAAGATGAACACTGAAAGTAGTCTGATCACCCTGATGGAATCGCCCCCAACAATGAAAGGAGGTAAGTGAACTTATTTTCTGAAAAGCTCTTGGTGAAGATGTCTGCAATTTTCTCATCAGTTGGGCAGTATTGCAAAATGATGGTCCTGTCATGCACTAGCTATCTGATATAGTGCATGTGTATCTCTACATGCTTGGTCCTCTGCCTGGTAACTAGATCTGTGGATATCTTAATAGCACTTTGATTGTCAGAAAAAACTACAGTGGAAAAAGTACTACCAATATCAAACTCTGAAAGAATGACTTACAACCAAACTGCTTGGATGCAAGCATTCACCGCTCCTCGATACTTGGCCTCTGCTGAAGATAATGCTACGGTAGCCTCCTTTTTGCTAGACTAGGAAATGGGGCCACTACCAAACATGAATACATATCTGAAAGTAGAATTTTGATCAATAGAATCACTCGACCAATCGAAATCTGTGTATCCAACCAGCTCTAGCTTGGAGGCTGCAACATAGTGAATGTCGTAGGTCTTGGTTCCCTGAATATAATGGAGGATCCTCTTGGATTCCTTCGAATGAAGATCATGAGGCTGCTGCATGTATCTTGATACAACATTCATGACATAATAGATATCAGGCTAAGAATGTGTCAAGTACAAGAAGCTACCAATCAGTTGTCGATAGATAGTGCAGTCCATGGGAGGTGTGCTTTTTCCTTCTTCAAGGCTGATCCCTGAAAGCAAAGGGAATGGTGCATGCCTGCATTTAGCCATGTTAAACTTGACTAACAATTCTGATATGTATTTGAACTGAGTGACCATTATCCCATCAAAATTTTGCTCAATTTTGAGCCCCCAAAATTGTTTTAAGAGCCCCAAATCGCTCATTTCAAAAGCATTGTGGAGAGCCGTTTTGATGGCTGAAATAGAAGCAACTGTGCTACCTGTGATCAGTAAGTCATCAACATATAAAACAATAATAATCAAATGACCATCAGACTGCTGTATATACACATTTGGATATGATCTACACCTTTGGAAGTTTTGCAAGATAAGGAAGGCATCCATCTTGGAATACCACTCTCTTGGGGCCTATTTTAACCCATATAGTGACTTCTTTAGCTTGCAAATAAAAGATGGATCAGAGATGTAGCCCTCAGGATGCTTCATGTATATCTCCTCATGAATATTTCCATGTAGAAAGGCTGAATTAACATCCATATGATGCACTTCCCACTGCTTAGATGCTAAAATTGCCAAAACTAGGCGGATGGAGTCCATTTTTGCAACCGGTGCAAAAGTCTCATAGTATTCCAAACCTTGGACCTGAGAGAAACCTTTTGCCACCAGCCTTGCCTTATATTTGTAGGTGCTATCATCAGCAGCAACAATGGTCCGAAACACCTACTTGCATTGAACCAATTTCCTTCCCGGAGAAGACAAACAAGCTCCCAAGTAGTGCTTTTCTAAAGAGAATTCATCTCTTCATCCATGGAAACTTCCCATCTCGGATCCTTTCGAGAATGGTAGTAGGATTTTGGGTCTAAACTAATGATCAAATAACAAGTTTCAGACAACAAATTATCAGGAGAAGAGAGTAAAATATCCGCTCTTTGGAAATCAGACTGGGTTCTCCTTGGATCATTCAGATTTCCAATGTTATCTCCTGCAGAGGAGAGTGTCTGTCGGGCCCATGTGGGAAGATGGATTTTGTACTTCAGGTTTTGATTCAGCATCTCATGTTTTCTGTACACTGATATCAGAAATCAGAGGATCCAAATCAGTGTCATCACCCCCAATTTCATCATCCAAATATTCAGTAGAATAGGAAGGAAATTCAGCAATTTTCTCCTTCACTAGTTCCACCTCCTCAAGAGGCTCATCGAACTTGACACTTATCTCAATGATGATCTATTTTGTTTTGATATCTAGTAGCTTGAAACCTTTTGATTCATCAGGATACCCAATAAACATACATTCTATGCTTTGCGGTTGCAAAGCCCTCCTTTTATCAAGTGGAATTCGGGCCCATGTAGTCGACCCAAACACCCGCAGGTTCAACATCCGGCTTGTGTCTGAAGTATGCTTCGAAAGGGTCTTCCCTTTCAAGGATGAGTGTGGCACTCTGTTCTGAATGTATGCTGCAGCATGCATGGCTTTAGCCCACAAATTTGCATCCAACTTCTTTGATTCCAACATACAGGTGGTCATCTCTTTGAGAGACCGATTCTTCCTTTTCCCTACATCGTTCTTCTAGGGAGTGTAGGGAATTGAATGTTGGACCTAAATACCACTTTGGGAACACATGTGAAGAAAATCATTACTAACATACTCCCTGCCATTATCAAATCTCAAGATCTTGATATTAAGCCTGGAGGTATTCTCGATCAAGGCCTTTAGTTTAGTGAATTTTTCACATACTTTAGACTTCTTTTTGAGAAAGAAGACCCATGTGTACCTTGAAAAATCATCAATAAAATTCAAAAGATAACTTGATCCATTCATGGATGTGACACACATTGGACTGGTGATATCAGAATGTATTAGCCCCAAGATGCAAGTAGCTCAGTTTTCCTTCCCCCAATCGAACTTGTGCTCAGGGTGTTTTCCAACCACACAGCCCTTGCAAATTCTAGTGGTTTCCTTGATGATCGGGAGGCCTTCAACCATGGAGTTTTTCTGTAATTGCTACAAATATTTGAAATTAAGATGGCCAAACCTATCATTCCATAGCCTACTAACTTCATTTCCATGAGTTAGCAGTGCAGTGGGCTTTGCATCGGCCACAAAGTTGGAAAATTCATAGGCTTTTACATGATGGTTTGCAAGGCCTTTAGCAACAAGTTTCCTAGATGCAAGTTCTATTATCTCAACATCATTTGGGCTGAAAGATACTATCTTAGGCACTCCTGTATGTGTCATCTGATAGACATTAAGGATATTTGATGCCAAAGACGGTACATACAAAACATTTGAAAAATAGCCATTCTCAAGATCAACCATACCTTGTCCTTCTGAAATGATGGTGGAGTCATCTCCCATGTGGATGGGGATGGATTTACCGGTCTCCAAGGATGAGAAGGAGTCTCTTTCAGCCATCATGTGGTTCGAAGCTCCATAATCAATCAAGAGTGCTTTGGACTTAGAAGTGCTCGCCATGAGGGCATGACCTCTTTCATGCTGTGGTTCCCGATCTTCCTGATCTCTCCTCCGAAAGCATTTTGAAATATTGATGTGATTTCTCTCAAGGAGAGAGGTAGCTTCATCAAGCTTCTTCTTCATGCAGGCATGTTCATGGTAGAATCCCTTCCTGCAGTATGAACACTTGACTTTTTCCTTTCCATGATGCCCTTTCCACATTAGAGGAAATTTCAACTCAAAATGGGCTTTTTAACTTTTATTCAAATCCCATGTCATCATGTGTTAGCCAATGAAATTGCTTTAAATTTGAAATACCGTATAGGTCTTAAACATTTTTTAATATAAATTTGGGGATAGGTATCATAAAAAAAACTACTTTTTTTGTTTGTATTTTTGACATATCTCCCTGTGTTTTTACTCAAATTTCGATCGGGAGAGCTCGTTGGATGCGGAATTAAATTCCGTATCCAACGAATACCCACTCGGCATACTTTTGACGGACCCCGCTACCCCAAAAACAAGAAATACCTTAAAAAATAGAATGATGATGTCATCATTCCATTTTTTCAGGTATTTCTTGTTTTTGGGGTAGCGGGTTCTATCAAAAGTATGCCAAGTGGGTACTCGTTGGATGCAAAATTTAATTCCGCATCCAACGAGCTCTCCCGATCGAAATTTGAGTAAAAACACAGGGAGATATGTCAAAAATACAAACAAAAAAGTAGTTTTTTTATTTTCTTCCTCCAAAATTAATAAATATTATTTTATTATTTTAACTATTATTTTATTAGTTCATTTTAGGAGGCCCATTTTGAGTTGAAATTTCCTCTAATGTTTGTTCTTCTTTGAGCTGGAAGACCCATTATGCTGCCGATTTTCAACTTTAGGCTTAGGAGCTTCGAATTTAGTTTTTGGGTTCTTCTACTACTTTCCTTTTCCCTTTAGATATTTGGGCCGCAAGACATGGAGGGCTTGATCACGGTAGGATCTGATGATCCCCATCTGGATAAGCTTATCGTGTTCACTTGTTAGGGACTCAATGAAGGCATTGCGTGTAGGCATCTTCCATCCAAGGGTTGTGATCTTCCCCGGACGGAATGTAGAGACAAAAACTGAATAATCAGCTCCAATTTTGGAGAGTATGGCGAGGATGAGTATATCATCCTCCTTATCCACTTTGCATTGCTTCAATAGTAAGACAATGTGCTTGAACTTTGTGAAAAAGTCATTCAAGGTCTCAAAATTGGAAGGATGGAGAGACATCAATTCATTTTCGAGCTGGTAAACTCTCTTATCATCCTACTTTCCATACAGGGTTTCCAATTTGTCCCAAATTTCCTTTGGAGTATTCAATCTCGAAAGATGGAAAAGAAGATCCTAGGAAACAGAGAGGCATAAGAATCAGAATGCTTCATCCTTCTTGTTCAAGAATCTAGCTTTTTCTATCACAGAAGCAGGCTCTTCTTCAGTGTCCATAGTGACCCTATAGAGTCCTATAGCATGTAGTTGGATCTTCATATCTCCTTTCCATGAGTGGAAATTGAACAGAGTCAAAAGATCTACAGAAGAAGCCATCCGAATCTGCTGGAGCGAATGCTTTCGCTTGTTAAAAACCTAAAAATCACAACAAAAAGGGCAATGTAAGGTTAGACAACCTGCACATTTTAGGCTTTCATCACACCCAGCATAGTCAATCAAGCAAGCTTGATCAACAAGTTCCTTACTTGGGGTATGAAGTGGCAAGCCTTGGCTTCTGGTGCAGTGCTGGAGTTTTGAGCTATTGCTTAATTTTCATGCAAGATCTGTCAAAAACCTTGTTTTTAAGAGATCTGAGCTTCATCCTGCCATGAGCTCTGATACCATATTAATCTGTCACAGTAACCTATGGACTAAACGCAAGTCTCATCAAAGATTAATAATAATAAGGCATGAAAATGGTGTAATTATGCTACAAAATGAGTAGCCGCTCTATATATTCACACAAAGAATGAGTAATACAATACAAGATCATGTTGTAAGAATGAATGAGAAACCAAT
Source organism: Pseudotsuga menziesii (assembly GCA_001517045.1). Taxonomy (NCBI): domain Eukaryota; kingdom Viridiplantae; phylum Streptophyta; class Pinopsida; order Pinales; family Pinaceae; genus Pseudotsuga; species Pseudotsuga menziesii. Next base: position 10,764 of record LPNX011143390.1, read on the forward strand.
TTGAATTCCCAAGGAGGTCATTTGAATTGAATGAGTGAGTCTAGCTTAATTGAATGTAAGCCACAGTCAACACAAAAGTTAATCACTGATCAAAACCATAATTGACTCAGCTGAGCCCTAACTGAAGTTGGAGTGCAATAAATGACTGAGTCTAACTGAAAGTAGGTCAGACACATGTCACAACAAGCCAACCAACAAGTGGTAGTGCATCAATGACTCCAATGAACCCCGATGAGGTTAACTAAAGTGTAACTAAACATCAGAAGTGGTTGGGGGCACCCCTGTTGACTCCAGTTCATTAAATAATCAATAAATAATCAATTTAATGAAGGAATGCACCTTCACTACTCTGTTTAACTGATTGTAACCATCAGTTAGAAATATGGGGCATTAATGACACTCAGATCACGCCCGGAGTGCTCCAATTAGCCTCCCTGAATGTAGGAGAAGGCTAAGTTAGCCTCCTTGACTGAAGGTAGGCGTGGGTGTGATCTAGTTGATGTCATCTAATGCTCATTTGATGTCAATTAAGTTAATAAAAATTAGGATAGTGGTTTAACTAGGACAAATTGACCAAAATGAGCGTGTATGATGGTAAATGTCTCCAACAATTCCAACCCGACAAGATTTCTCGGATGTATTCCCAAAAGAAATTCCAAGATTACCTCCAAAGAGAGATATGGATTTTACAATCAAATTAGTACTAGGAGCTGTACCTAATTCAAAGGATCCTTATCAAATGAGCATCTTGGAACTAAATGAATTAAAAAAATACAATTGCAAGAACTTATAGACAAAAACTATGTAAGACCAAGTGTATCCCCTTGGGGAGCACCTCTCTTATTTGTTAAGAAGAAATATTGTACATTACGCCTATGTATAGACTACCGTCAACTGAATAAAATCACAATTAAAAATAGGTATCATCTGCCCCGCATCGATGATCTGTTTGAATAGATACACGAAGCGACGATATTTTCAAAAATAGACTTGAGATTTGGATATCATCAAGTCAGAATTAAAGATGAAGACATTTTTAAGACTACTTTCATAACAAGATACAGACACTATGAGTTTGTGGCTATGCCCTTTGGGATGGCAAACGCTCTCGCAACCTTTATGTGCTTAATGAATAGTGTCCTAAGCAAATACTTAGATAAATTTGTAGTCATCTGTATAGATGATATAAAAATGTACCCTAAGACGAAAGAAGAACACGACAAACACTTGCAAATAATACTACAAGTTTTAAGAGAACATAAACTGTATGCTAAGTTCAGTAAATGCGAATTTTATAAAGATAAGATACAATATCTAGGGCAGGTGATGTCCGAATAAGTAATATCGGTATACCCAAATAAAGATAAAAGTAATAATTGATTGGCCTGTTCCCAAGGACGTAACTGATGTATGATCATTTATGGGAATAACAGGTTATTACATGAAATTTATAGAAGGATTTTCGAAAATTGCAAATCCTATAACATCATTACACAAAAAGGGTAAAATATTTGTTTAGGATCAAAAGTGCGAAGAAAGTTTTAATAAATTAAAAGGATTATTAACGACTACACCCATTTTAAAAATAATAGATCCAGACAAAGATTTCATTGTATGCACAAATGCATGCAAAGAAGGTTTGGGTGGAGTACTAACACAAGAAGGTCATGCAATTTCTTATGAATTAAGGAAGTTAAAAACACAAGAAAAGAATTATGCAACTTATGACTTAGAGCTGGCTTCCATAATCCATTCTTTAAAACTATGGCACAATCATCTATAAGGCAAAAGTTTTTTTTAATGTCTGATAACATAAGCTTAAATTATTTATTTGATCAACAAAATCTAAAACCAAGGAAAGCTAGATGGTTAGCTTTCCTTAGCAAATATGATTCTGAAATAAAACACATTAAAGGAAAAGAAAGTAAAGCGGTTGATGTCTTAAGCATAAATGCAATAACAAGTTTTATAGTTGCCATTAGCGGTTATAAAACTGAATTAGATGATAAATTGGAACAAGCAATAAAACTAGACACCGAATACCAAAATTTAAGAGAAAAACTGACTCGAAATGAATATGGAAATATAAAAACAAATTACAGTTTAAATGAATTTAAGGATTAATGCAATATAAAAACAGACTTTATATGCCTAACATACCAGAAATTAAACTGCTAATTTTGAATGAAGTACACAAAAGTCCTTATTTCGGACATCCGAGGTATCAAAATATGATAACAGTGTAGAGAAAAGAGTGTTTCTGGCCTAATATGAAGAACACAGTTGCTGAATTTTTAGCTAGGTTTATAGAATGTCAGCAAGTTAAAGATGAAAATCAATACCCAACAGGTCTTTTATAATCATTACCAATTCCAAATTTGAAATGGGAAGTGATCAATCTTTATTTTATAACTGGTTTGCCTAAAAACGAGAAAAAAAATGATTCAATAATGGTAGTTGTGGATAAACTAAGCAAGGAAGCACACTTCATACATGTTGAAAAAAGTCCTAAAGCTGCTAACATTGCTGAAATCTTTATGAAGGAAAATTTTCATTTGCACGACATTCCGAAGGTAATAATTTTTGACAAAGATCCTAAGTTTATTCAAGTAATTTTTGTAAATCCTTGTTTAAGTTACTAAATACTAACTTAAATTTTAGTACTACTTATCGTCCGCAAACGGATGGACAAACAAAAAGGGTCAATTAAGTACTAGAAGATATGTTACGAATGTATGTTAGAGACTATCCCAAGAAGTGGGAGGATTATTTGCACTTAGTTGAATTTGCGTATAATAATCATTATCAAGCTTCAACAAAGCTTAGTCTTTTTGAAATATTCTATGGTAGGAAATGTAATACTCTTATTACATGGAGTAATATAGTTGATAGATTGATGTTAGGACCTGACTTGTTAAAATAATTGAAACTAATGGTAAAACATGTACAAAGTAATTTGAAAACTGGTCAGGACAGACAAAAGAGTCATGACGAGCTTAAAAGAAATCCGAAAGAATTCTGAGTAGGTGAGCATGTATTTGTTAAGATAAAACCCAGAAATAGATCCTTTAAACTAGGGAGTTGTGCTGAATTAACACCTAGTTATTGTGGACCATTTGAAATATTGACAAGAGTGGGGCCAGTGGCATATCAATTATCTTTTCCACCTAATCTTAGAATACATAATGTCTTTCATATTTTTGTATGGAAAAAGTATGTACATGATGATCCTCATGTGATCGAATGGAATGTGATTCAAGTAGAACCCAAAGGATATTTCCAGGAAGAGCCGGACTATATTCTCGACAAGAGGGAAATTTTTCTTCGAAATCACACCATTAGACAAGTAAAGGTGCAATGGAAACACCTCAATCCAAACGAAGGAACTTGAGAATTGGAGAGCAATATGCGGGTGGCATATCCAACTCTATTCCAGGAAGACTCAGAATAAACTTAATCAACATCGAGGATGATGTTGAACTTAAGGGGGGGGGGTGTTTGTAACACACCTAAAACTGAAAAATAAATATTTTTATTTATTAAAAAAAAAACATTATGTTAAATTTATTGTAAATTTTTTATGACCAAGTTGGTAAAGGATAGTTGTAATTGAAGAAGTATTTATTTTAATAATTAAATATAAGAGGCACCTATCCATGGGAGACTGTTCAATGAGTGTTCACTGAATCATTAGGAGGAATGAGTAGTTGTAGAAGGCTGGTTGACAAGTGGTCGCAGTAGCATTTCACTTTCTATATATTGCAGGAAGAATAATCCCTAAAATTGTGTTCATGTTCCCTCAGAGGGGGAAGTGAGCTAGTGGCTCATTTAATTCCAAAACTAACCCAAAGACCTAGGAAATATTATAAATACCATCAAATTGAGCAGGAGGCTCACTACTCATTCTGTTTCCAAGTTAATGAACCTTATGACTACTGCAAACTGAAAAGTCAGGCACGGAAGGAATTTTATGAGGGGATATATAAAGTGGAATTGTTGAGTTAAGTCTGTTACTGAGTGCTAAGTTGTACCAAGTTGTTGTGTGAGCTATCATCAAGTGATCTTCATCCTAGTGGTTCAGTGAACATGATCGGGGGTCGTAAGGAAGTAATCTTGGCTACTTCAAGAGAAGGTTGGGTGGAACAGTCTCCTTTAGGTGTTTGTCCCCTTTTACATATTATCCATGTTTTAACTATTGTTATTTGTTTGTGTTATAATTCTAAGTTTGTATTTTTATTTGGAAGCATGCTCAGTAGTT
>LPNX011143404.1:0-13315 GCA_001517045.1 Pseudotsuga menziesii
ATGAAAGCATTATTTAGAAAAAAATAAAACTGAAAAGGTCGACATGGTGTTTTATTTGACACAATAAGTGCTCCCATCACACCCAACGACTTATATATAAAAACACAATTCCATTAAATATAAAATGCCTAAAAATAAAATTCTATTGTGAAATAATCGAGGGAGTTACACCCTAATGTGAAATTTTGCAGCCACATACATACATACATACATACATAGATTGGAAAAGAAAATTGGTATGATTCTAAATAATGTTCCTAAATTTCCAATATTCCATGTAAAGGAGGAAAATAATAGGGAATCTTATTATTATTATGCAAACTCAACCTCTTGTCACTCTATTGAGAAGATGGTTATCAACTAAGGTTAACAAGTCCTTCAAAATTGGCTACCTTAAGAACTTTTATCCCTTATTGTTTTCATAAGGTCGTCATCCCTTTAAAATTGTTTAAAATGGTCATGGAGTAGGACTGTATTGAATTCCTTCAACATTTAGTGTTCCCAATTTCCAATTGTTCAAGTTTAATGTGGGCTATCTTCTCCCTTGCACAAAATCCTTCATGAAGATGGACATCCATTAACATAGTTGTGGGAAAAATAACCACAAGGGTGAAAAACATTCCCATAGTAAGAGTATATTTGAGGTTGCAGCAAGGACCCGATGTTTTATTTTAGAATTCAATAACTAAAACCCCAAATGGCTTAGAAAATTCTTGATTAGAACAAAACAAAAACAAAATAGCAAGAAATAATTTTAAATAATAGGGGGTAAGAGATAAAACAAACAATATGGAACAAGAGTGTGCCAAACCAAGTTTTTATTTCCCAATGGTCCAACTAAATACAATAGTGTCACCTAGGAGGTTCAAGCTTCAAGGGAAGCCAAAAGTATCCCTTAGGGAGGTCCTTTTTGTCCACATAATTGCAAGATAATTTGGATAGAACAATGGAGACACACTTTCCTCTTAGGGGAAGAGAGCAAGGGATATTTGTGTATGCCAATATAAGGGAGGAATGATATTGAAAGAGGAGATCTCAATGGGATTCCAATATAAAATTTTTTCTCTGATTTCTTCCTTTGGAATGCATGGCCATGGATTTTTCTTATAGGACAAATGGAGGCCAAGAAACATCTCGATCCATATGTGAACATTCCAATTTTTGAACTAGTTTCCCAAGAACATGAGAGGGGATATTCAATGCTCCGAATCATGTGAGGATTCCCTGTTCATATTTTGGATCTAAGAGAGTCATTCTGGGCCTTCAATGCACAACATAAATATGTGGTCCCACCATTTTAACAGTTGCACAGGTGACTATACAGATAACTCACATTAATAGTGTGGGTTTCCAGTGATTTTAGTCACATGATTTTCCATATTGACTACCGTTATCATTCTAGGGCTAAGTTTTTTTTGGGATCTAATGCGGATGTCTTCAATGAGATGCATTTTATATGTTGATGACACATTTTTGCAATATTAACCTAAACATAACATGTATGCAATATTTAAGCATTAATAAAGGTGGTAGAAGCCCCTCCTTTACATTTCCTTGCAAGTGAACGTCACATGAGAGATGAGGGAAAGAACATGGTTTGGAGTTTTCTGGTAATGGTGTTTTTGAAAGAGGATTTTCTTGGCACTTTTCCCTATGCCCCTAGGGAGTGTCCTTTGGATGTTGATACTATTGGGTGGGAGGATACTCAAGAAAACATTTTTAGATTAGGTTACAGTGTTTTGATTATGTGGGATCCATGGGAAATAAGAGAGGGAAGGATCGACCTTTCTTGAAGATATGAACTCGCAGGTTGATGCTGAAGGAAAGTTGGATTCAACTAATATTTAAGGCCATCTTCAAAATATTTTTGACGGTATGCATGAAAGCATAGTTAACATTCATGATTTGTGTATCCAAATGTAATGGATGAATTCCTAATTGGAGGTTTTTCTCGCCACGATTTGCTAGATAACCTCACAGACCCTTGGTTGATTCTTGGCTTGTGGAAACTAAACAAGTTTTCCTTTAGATTACTATTTCTATGACTATTTTAGGTCCCCTATATGGATGAGGTTAAAGGGCAGGTTTATAATCATGATGCTCAAATCAATGCAATCAAGACCACTATGGATCTCCATGAAGTTATTTTAGCAACCAAGAATTTTGATGTCTTTTACTTAAGTAGCGAAGAAATTGAGGACATATAGTTCACCAACTTGTTATTGCACCTTTGAATATCACCATATCCGAGGATATAAATGAAAACACTTATGACAACTAAGGAATTTAGATTATGGATAGCGATGAGACAACAAAGAAAAGCTGAGACACCCAGGATGAGGATGTTGAGGAGACCATGGAGGAGAATTGAGATGCTAATCCTAAGTCAAGAATAGGATCCTGAGAACAACACATAGGCTGAAGAAGAAGACATACAATATTTCCAGTTCTTAGTTTGTTTTTACATGAAGTTTTTTGTAGGCTACTTTTAGGGAAGTTTGTTAGAATCTATAGTAGCTTAGTATGTCTTTTGCCTAAAGTATATTCTTTCTTGGATGACTATAATTAAACTCTATATTGTTCTAGAACATCTGGTACTATTTTGAGGATTTTTTGTATTATTTTGCTGATTTTTATTATTATCCTGTTATAAATACAAACATATCCGTTCTCATTAAAAAAAATACATACCTGAAATTTCTAAAAAGAAAAATATGTAGGGTTTTGTGTGATTCGCCATATCTTACAAATTTCAATATTCAGAATAGTCTTGTTTCTCTAAAATTCTCCTCGATAATTCTCTCTTGAAAAACCCTCCCCTCAAAATTTTGGCAATACAATGAAATAATGATTAGTTTTTTTTAAACACTTAATGGAATAAGTTTTTGAAAAGGAAATTTCCACTCCCTTTTTAGTTTATGGGAAAAGAATTCGTGAGTTTTTTTTTCCAGACATCGGTGCACTCATATATACAGGTGAAACATCATGAATTAACAAACAATACACTATTAACATATACTTTTGTTTAATTGTTTTCCAAAAAATCGGTGCTCCAACAAGATATGCATGCACTAGTCCGCTATATTTTTATAATGCGCCGTATTGGCATATAATAATAAAAAAAATTAACGTTGACATGTGTGTATGAAAAATATGACTGCACCAGTGCACTTATATATACTAAGCACATTGATGTGAATAGTATTTAAAATTGCATAGATAAATATCTGTTGTTAAATATAACATATTTTTGATTTTGTGGACTTTTTTTGCAGATGTTTCAAGACAATGCAAGCGTGTTTTAGATGCACCAGTGCATTTAGTTACTTAGTTTGCATCGGTGTGGTTTTATTATTAAGGTGCACCAAATTCATTAGAAATGCCTATGAATGTATGCGTGAATTTCAAATGATATATTCATCTCAAATGTTCTTTTAGGATTCTACCACACCAATTACAATACTTCACAGTATACATATGCTACTTAAACTCACATTATTCTTTAAAAATGGTTTCAAAACTATATTGAATGGTAGGTTATGATATGGTTCTCAAAATTTATTTTAGGACTATATACATTTATTGATTGCTGATTTGGCTCAAATGTAGGGAGAAAATATTATATTATCAAATAGACAATTATTCAAATTCCATATTATTCCATATTGTTCAAATTTCATCAAGTTCCCCCTTTCCATCTACAGTAAGTTCAATTTTGCAGGATCTCGATTCAAGAACGAGTTCAAATTCACAAAATCATCCACTAGTTGAAAAATGTCACAAACTCTTATCAAGAGTAGTATACCGTAAGCAGTTGGTAGATGAAAAAGAACAACCACTTTACCTCTTCAATTATAACATGCTGTTTTCCAACCACAATCCTGGGTCATCGATGGTAATTCGTGGCATGAGATGGATTTCTTGTATGACACCCCAATAGTATGTAGTTGTTCAAACTCTCAAGGGTTGAAGGAGAACCCTCTACGTGTCACACTCACCTTCTATACTAATGATCAACTACCCAATGTTGATGGTCCAATACCACTTACTCCAGTAAAAAATTCAATAGGTGATATAGAAAAGACACATAGGAACACTTCCCTATGCTTATTTTTGGAAACGTTAGAAGCCAAAACAACTATGTTTCATCATAAATTGACCAAACCAATTGCTTATGTTTAGTCAATTGAAATTTCTAGTGATCAAAACTATGATATCAATACCACCCAAAACATCTCTACTAGGAGATCCAAAAATTTGTATGATTTGAGAGAAAAAATGTCCAAGCACACACCAAGGTTGGTCGAATTGTTGGAGGGTAGCGATGAATTATGTCTTCCTATGCATTTGAAAATTAAATACGTAACTTGTTACAACCACACTTTGTATGGCGATTGTCTGTCTTCCCTTCATGTTCTTAATTTTGGAACTGAATTCTCCTTTTGTGGTAATTATTTTATGATTTCCAAGTTTAAGATAGATGCTGCAAATCTTGGGTTGTTTATCCTTTCACATGTACTTTTTCCTCCCAAACAGTCAATACCGATTATTCCATTTTGTAGTCCTATTTATTGTTAGTTCAATTACTTAAATCATGTTAACTACAAAAAAAACATTTCCATGTATAGGGTGTGCATGGATGGGTATGCTTATGGAAGCTTTAATTGGAAGAACATGTTGTATCTCGATGGTTGTACATGCACTCATCGAAACATTGTAGGGATCACAAATAGTTTTAGGTGCTCTTTAGTTTCTACAAATAGTTCATTTGAGGAACACTCCAATGATCACGGATTTTTTTTTATGAAAATGAAAGTTTGTATATTTGTTGGTGTGCATGCAATACATAGTTTGTCTCCTGGTGACGATTTTTTAGTAGAATATAAATTTTATAAATCACAAATCACTCGTCAAAGTCTCCTTGGATTGGGAGTACCTTTAGACATCCCTTTGGGGAGTAAGAAAAAATCATTGATTAATTGTATTTTTGTAATTTTCAATGGGATTAATGTAAATGTATTTCTCAATTTGAACTTTTGTTTTATATCTTAGGATTTAACAAGCATCGTTAAATAATTCACGAGAGAACACAAATCCACATAGAAACACATTTAAGATAGGCACATAATGTTTATGTGGAAAACCTAAAATAGGGGAAAAAACCACCATAATAGATCTATTATCTCCCTTGACCTAAACTAACCAAGCTGATACAAGTGAGGTAACCACCACTCACCTCCATGCCACTTTAAAATGGATCCTCCTCAAGCCTTATAAAGAATTCCTTACATGAAATACCATGGGACAATATCACGGGCCACCAAATACTATGGAACACCAAATACCATGGAAAAACACCATTGGACACCAAATACCATGTGGACAAACACGTGATAGACATAAAACACCTTTGAATCATTTTTGAGTCAAGTTTAACCCTAACAATCCCCCCTTTAAGCTTGACTTGGGGATCTCACCTACACCCCCCTATCACCTAGGTCTATCTCCCAACTTTATCGGTGAGTTACAAGGGGTATGCATTCCTTACCAGTTCTTACAACCATATACCCATTTACATGCAAACTTCTCCATTTTTTTCATGCGTCTTCATGGTGACTACACCATCACCATTGATTACTACATCCTCTCGCTTTCCCATTCTCTCTTTCTTTATTTTTTTCTCCCATGATCCTTTTGTACCTTCATCCAACCTTTCCATTGAGATACATATAAAAATAATCCATCTACCAGATTACATGGGTCATCGACTGCTATAACTGCTAGTTCTCTAGAAATTCTCTTCGCATACATGGTTCATTCATCTTGGTTCCAACAACTGAGATTAAACCATATCACATTTCTTCCACAATTAAAGACTCAACCTCTTTGATCCACATCAATCTAGGAAACAAGTACACTTGCCACCCTCGTACCTACCTCGTGGTTCATTCCACACTTGATGCAACATCCCTTCTCTGCGCATAAGAGGGATACCCTGTGCTTCTAGCACATGTTACGAAGAAAAGTTTCCTATGGTTTAGGGTGGACCACAATAGACAGTATGGAACCATAAATCACATCCATTCTTAAGCACGCTAGATAAATTAAAGAAACTAACACCCAAGGGATAGAAACCACACCTCAATTAGATGTTTGAAGATGAACACCGTTGAAATCACGATCAAAAGATTGTCACTACAATTTTCCCTCAATAACAAATATATATCCAAGCATAAAACATATTGAATTTTAGTATTCAATCTATCATAATCCATTTAAACATGTATAAAGAAATTATACCAATGGATACAAATATAAACAATTGCACATGAAATTTGGACGATAAATGGATATTTCTATTAATGTAAGAAAATAGATACAACATGAAAACCCTTGTCATCTCCTCGTTGGAACCGAGAAACCAAGTCCCTCCACCTGGGCCTCCACCACTTCAATCCTCCATAGTAAGGAAAACTCACAAAGAAACTTGGAGGGATTGGGAGATTAACACAAATGGTTCTATCAACAAGGACAAAGGGACGTTGAGTCAAGTAGATGCTAATGAGAATTTTTTTTGCTATAGTCTCCTTACTCTCAAATTTTCTCCCATTCTTCACAATGGCTCAATATATATCCCTCAAATGGGAAATGGAGGGTCGAATTAGAGAATTTCCAGGAATAGGGAAGGGCAAGGATCAAGGTATTCATTACTTGATGAGGAAAGCTCTAAATATTTTTTTGTTTTTGAGCACAAAAGTTGATGTATGTGGGACGTAATGGTGCAAGCTGCGTATACGTGAGATGCATAACTGATGACCCACATGAATCTTCAAAAATGTATTTTTAAGGGTTAAATTGAAGCATCAATGATATAGTGAGTAAAGGGGTTATAATGAGTCTGTATAGGGACAAGGGAATGCCATTAAGGCATGATGCATAAGGTGTGGAAAAACATGCTATAAAATATGCCCCATAATGTGTGAGGTAAAAGGGGTACATGTGGCCAAAATAAATTATAATAGTGCTAGGAGTGGAGTAGTGAAGATCTAGGTGGAAGGACTAGCCACTCATCAAAATAATACAATGATAACTCTGTATACATGACTGTAGATTTGGAGTAGATATAGCAGTCCCGGATACATATAAGTGCAAGGGGCATGAATATGCATAATAGAAATATGCCATAAGTTTCCACAACCAAATACAATACACAATGGAGTCTAGTCTCCATACTGAATGAAAACACATGCTACATAATAAAGTACACTGCTCTAGTATGAGAACTAAAATCCCATAGGTACTGTTGCGATCAAGGTAGTAGCATATATTGAATTCCACCATACTATGAGGTATTCTACATAAACCGCCGATGGTACATGTCCCATCACGTGAATAGAGGTGTTGAGGTCAAACATGATGAAACATCGTCTAATTACTGGTCATTGATGTATACCATTAACAGATGTGAGACATCCCATCGATGATGAAAATGGGTTTCAAGGTACCGAGTGCATTCAACAAGTGCGAATAGAGGTGTTGAGGTAAAACACTTGAAGAATCCATTGATCATGGGACATTCATGTATTCCCAAATCTTTTGATGGTGAGAGAACCTGCCATTGATGACTATAAGTCTCAAGGAACTCAACTGAATTTAGATCCCAATTCCAGAACAAATGATCTAAAGTTAATGGAATGGAATCCACTAGAAGAAGGGAATCAACCAACACGAGGTACACAACAAGTTTGAATAATTTGGAAGAACTTAGATGAACAAGATGTACATGAACCAGTAACCATGTGTGTCTCTCGAACATACCAGATGAAAGTAGCATGCAAAAGAGACCCTCTGAATAACATCCGATGATGAAAACTACTGAAAAAAGGAGAGGAAACTACCAATAAGGTCTAATGGAATCCAAAACATGGAATGAATCCCAATGTGTCAATATATTTCATGTCTTTAAACACAATGGAAGCAATCATTCAATGACCAATGATGAGATGTCATCTGCTGAGTTCAAGGTCACCTAGCAATGATGAAAGTGCGCCCAGGGTGTTAGGTAGGACCACAACTCTATGATGTATAAGGAATGGATGACATGCAGAGTCAAGATAACTGAGGAATGTTTGAATCAGGCTAAAGAATTCCTTCGAATAATATCATGAGGCACATGTAGACACTTAGGAAACATAGACTCAATGTGCAAACTGGGAAAAATCTATGACACAGGAGACATCAACAAAGGCTCCATAGTGACTGGAATATTAATGAGTCAGTTGAGACAGCTTTAAGTATTGATTAATCCTAAGTTCATGCTAGAAACCCGAACCATAATGAAGAGACTCATAAACTATTCTCATGTTAGAAGGCCACACGACAACTACCGATATAAGAAAATATCATTTCCCATATGGATTTTTATGTTTTTTGACTTTTTTTGTTTGTTCATATTATAAAGCTTGAAAAAGAATAAAATATGCTTATAATACAAGGGAGAGGAAACAAATGTTGCGGTCAATCAATCTAGTTCCAAGCAATGGAACATACTTATGCTTATTGCAAGGAAGTGCATGTAGGATAAGGACATTCGAGGGAATTTTTCCTCTCAGATAAATAAGAGGCTATGCTTGAATAGAGTTGAGACAAGATAAGGAAATATGGCTTATAAAAGTGAAGCAGAGAGCTAGCATTAAGATCAATAAGGTAAGTAGACACATGAAATGCATTTACAACTTGATATAAAGTAGGAGTCCATGAAGGAAATAACCAACATAATAGACGAGAAAGAACATGAGGTTTCCATTCAAATCGACAACGAGAGTACAAGGGACGCCCATACATAAGGAGGACACTTAGCATGGGTACCATGTGGAAAAATGGGTTCTAACAAGCATACCCATGATCGGGATACTTGTACCACTTATGAAACAACACTTCTAGTAGCAACAAGATGGTTCCATGTCATTAACAAGTGGGTTTGTACCTATGGTTAATGTGACATAGTCATTGGATAATGCAAAAATGCACGTGTAATATGATCCTATCTTATATGCCAGTTTATATTTTATACCTTCCATGGGCATGAACAAGCTTGAAAACAGTCAAAATCCACTAAGGCTCTACGAAAATTGTATAAAAAGGGGAACTTGCACAACAATATTAGTCCAAAACAATTGTGAATTTCCAATAGAAAGTCAAAACTATAGGAAAGTGGGTAATGTTTCTTAATAAATAGTAAAAAAATGACCATTTACCACACCATTTGGTTTTGGAGCTCTTTGGACATTCAAAATGCAAAGGTAGATTCCGGAAGCTATGGGCCATGGAATTGATAACCATCAGGACCGGGTAATTCCTCATCCCATTCTCTTCCAATTCATTCGTTTCATTTGAAGTTTTCATGGTGAATTTTGAAGTTTTGAACCACAAAAAATTGGGTTTCTTGTCCCACACATGTGACAAGTTATCAGGTCGCGTATAGGGCCAGATATACGCAAGAAAAAAATCTTAGTTGCAATTCCCTATTCTTAGAATTCATGGGAGGAAAGTGTAACAAATTGCTCCAACCTTTTCCTATCGTCCTACCATGTTTTTTTATTTCTGCTCTATCTCCGTGACTTTGTTTTTAAGCAATGCGATGTTATTCTTGGAGTTCTTGAGTCTTTCAAACACCACAATCTCTCTTGTATTCAACTCATCTATTGCATCATGCCGAATACTATGCAGTAGATACATCGAAACTGCAGAAAAATCAAGACTCACATGACTAATGTCCTTGATCATGGCATTATGATCTGGCGTACCTAAGTCAAGTTCCTTCCAAATCATCTGAATCTTTCTATGTGGGGACGTCGAGGGTACCTCGACAAGTCTAGATGGAACAACTTCTTCCTGCGACACAACCGGATACGGTTTCCTCTTGACCGCTACTCGAACTTCCTTTATTGCGACACAAAGAGTCTGCATTAAGTCCATAATACCACTGACAAAGTCAGTATGCATTTGATTAATATTTTTACAAGTTTCATTAGACATCTCCTCCATTTGATCCAAAATAAGATTGTAGTAATCATTGGTAATACCAATAATTCCGGATGTTTTGCCGTCCTTCTGCTTTTTATGACTCTTATTGGATTCTTTAAATATTTATCTCTTATGCCCTAATTCCGGGTTTGTCGGGGTCTCACTGGATTCTTATTTGATATAATAACGGGAGATCCATGGGATTTATTCTCCTTGTGTATCTCCTCCCTGATTTCCTGATGTTCCATGTTGTCACGAGTCAATTTCAACAGATAGTTGATCATCTGCGATAGGTTGTCTCCACTCTTCGGGCCAGTCCCAAACAATTGTTTCAATGCCTTCAGCTGATAACTGAAACTGAGTAGCTATCCATTTATTCTCAAGGTATTGTCACAACTGTAGGAATATGTGGTCAGTTGTAACCGAAAATATTATAATATGGTGGAAACACTGGATAATATTCACAACAATCATTTCCCTCCTCCCAATGTGATACCTTAGTGCATCACCATGTAAGTAAAATTCAACATTGTTATCCTTATTCAAGCGTGAATTTTCCCTGTCATACCAGAGGTTCTCGTATCGTTCCCCTCGATAGGGCACATGTACATCCATCCCGTGGTAGTGAGGTGGCTCTACCCATGCAACTAATGATATCAATATCAAAATCAAAATCCATGAATAGGTAAAAGAATTACCTTTCTCTTAAGCATCGGTGGAATCTACTAGAAATCCATTCAATAGGTAGGTCGAACAATTCATTTAGATTCCCACAACACACTGCTCTATTACAACAATCGTTCCACCTATACATTGGTTCACTTACATGTTCCTTAGCAATTTGCTTGATAATAGTTTTGTGGTGAACTGAACATCAGTTCCAGTGATAGAGGCAACTTGAGAAGCCTCTCTTATCTCTAGACAAGTTGTATTTTTATTTCATCCAGTTGACGAGGCCCAGATTACGTTCCTTTCCAGTGAAGAAGGGCGATGGGTCAACCCCTACAAGAATAAGTCCAATTATTGAAACTATTAGGTCAACATCCACTAAAATTCATTGATCCAACCAGAGGCATCCTCCATGGAAACATACCAGTAGTTTCTTGATGCACTTATTTACTTATGCAGTGCGACCAAAATGGGGCATGTGCATCAGCAATAGTATGCCTGACTTGTCTAGTCCTCATGCCCACTCCATTGGAACTAAATGGATAGGTGCATGCTTAGGATTCCTACGAGCATGCATGAGATGCCATGGGAGAAAATGTCCAAGTTGGAAATGATGGCATAGAGTCCAATGGGAGGAGATTCTGAGAGACACCTCCAGATATTGCAACCACCATGAGAAGCTTGATTAAAGCCCAGGAAGAACATCATCAGTTGAATGCTGCTATGTTGCAGAGTTTGACAGACTTGCAAAGAAAGATAGACTCTGGAAAGGGTACAATAAAACCAAAAGGCAGTAAGAGTAGTACCAGGAGAAGAAGAAGGACTTCTAGTAGATCATCTGACTCAGAAGAATCTAGTGGGGATTCAAGCTATTTTTCTTGCAAGGGCAAGAGAAAGAGGCATCATAGGGATCGCTCTCGGGATGAATTCAAGAAGGCTAAACCTCCTACGTTTTACGGTGAGGTAAAGACTGGACAAGAGGCTGAAGCTTGGCTTCTTGGGATAAATAAGTACTTCCAAGTTTAGAATTATTCGGGAAACATGAAGGCAAGGGTTTCCATATTCAATCTGAATGGAAGGCCATCCATTTGGTGGGAACAATTCAAGAAAGTAAAGAGGATCAATGAAGTACCTCTCTGATAGGTTCTATGATGATAAGATTAAAGAATTCCATGAGCTAAGAATGGGACAACAGACCATGGAAGAGTATGCAAATAAGTTCTTGGAACTATTAAGATATGGTAGGTACATCAAAGATGAAAAAGTGAAGATCCAACATTTCTTGAGTGGATTGCCTCAGTCTTACAAAGACAAAATCGAGTTTTATGAACCTAGAACTCTTGAAGAAGCAATAAGGAAGGCTAAGTATTGCTATGAGAAAAGCAAAGGTAAACTTGATTATCATAAGACATGGAAGGACAAGAAGACCGAGAATTCTGACCATAGAAATAAATGTTTCAAACCTTCTAACTTCAGGAATTAGCCGAAGCAGCCATCCCAAGCTGCGAGTAAGCCAGTTTGAGTGATATGAGAAAAGCCTAAAGATCCACAACAGAATAGAGGACCACTTCAATGTTGGAAATGTGGAGGACCCCACATGCGTAGGAATTGTCCACTCGAGAATGAGAGTACCAGCACAACTTATAACATTCAAGAAGCAGAAACAGTGGGTCAAGTAGCAAGGGCAGTCCATAGGATTTATGCAACACTGGAGGACTTCCAGGAAGATCACCAATCAACTGTGGTTAAAGTTGTAGGTAAGATTGTTGAGCAATCTGTTTCTATTTTTATTGACCCTAGTTCTACTCACAGTTACATTACCCCTAGAGTAGTGGAGATTTGTGATTTTAAGAAAGTAAAGCATAGAAAATCTTGGTTAGTTCATCTAGCCACTGGAACTAAGAGAAAGGTTAGTGAAGTGGTAGAGAAATTTCCATTGGTCATGAATGGATTGGTCACTTGTGTAGGTGTGAATGTTCTACAACTTGGTTCCTATGATGTTCTCATTGGAATGGATTGGTTAGAATCTCACAGGGTAAAGCTTGATTGTTACAATAATACTTTTGAATGCATGGATGAAGAAGGGAACCCAAAGGTTGTGAAAGGCATTCCAAAGGTGATTTCAGTAAGGCAGGTTTTAGGAATGCAGTTGAAGAATTTTTGTAGGAAAGGTTGCCAGTTGTATGCAGCTCATATTTTGGAGGCAACAGAGGATGAAACTCCTAGGTTAGAGGACTTTCAGGTATTGCAGGAATTTAAAGATGTGTTCTCTGATGAGATTCCAGGGATTCCTCTAAAGAGTGACATTGATTTCATAATTGAACTTGTTCCAGGAGTAGCACCAGTGTCCAAAACACACTATAGAATGATTACACCTAAAATGCTAGAGTTGAAGATGCAACTACAGGAGTTGTTGGAGAAGAAGTATATCAGGCCGAGTGTGTCTCCTTGGGGAGCACCAGTTCTGTTTGTAAAGAAGAAAGATGGTACATTAAGGTTGTGTATTGATTACAGACAACTGAACAAGGTTACTGTGAAGAATAAATATCCTTTGCCTAGGATCGATGACCTCTTTGATCAAATGAGAGGAGCAAAGGTATTTTCCAAGATTGACTTGAGG
>LPNX011143411.1:6450-17252 GCA_001517045.1 Pseudotsuga menziesii
TATTGATGCTCTTGGAAGAGCAACTTCGAGAAGTTTCATTGAAATTATAAGGTGTTTATTTGTGGATTTTGGTATGGATTCACAAGGATCCTTGTGAGGATCCTTATTTCATGTTTTAATTATTGTTAATGACGGGAATTGTAATATGGATGAGACTAGTAGTTAGTCTCTATTCTAGTTATGGATCACGTTGTTAGAGTGTTAGTCTATTCATAAGCTATTTATTGTTAATTAGAGGGGCTATTGTTGAATGAAGTTGGTAATCAATTTCTAAGCCATTTATTAATAATGAAGATTATTATCATTTTGATGAAGGTGATATCCAATGGTTATGGTAGCTATTGTTAATGAGGGTGACTATATTTCTATGAGAAAGGCAAGGTAATTCCTTTAGATGAGGCCACTTGTCAATTCCTACATCAATAATTGTTATCATAGATACAATGGGATGGTTTGGATCATATCACAACCAACTATATAAAATACACAACTTAAAGACTCAACATTCGAGTATACAAAATGTCAAAAAACAAAACATGACAAAGAAAAAAACCCAATATATTCATTTGTTTTTTGAGTTAATTGGGGTTTTGGTTTCCATTGGGCATGGGAATTTTGTTAAATAATCAAAATTATTTCATTTTTATCATTAGATTGAGGAATTGGTTTCAATTGGCCAATTACATTGGGGTTCTTGTTTCCATTGGCTAATTACATCGGGTTTTTGTTTCAATTGGGCAATTCGATTGGGTTTTTGTTTCAATTGGCCATAATTTAACTTAATATGGTTTAATTTTTCAATCTAAGGAAAATAAATTGATGAAGAAAATGAAAAAAACATGAAAAAAATTGAAGAAAATACCTCACAAAGGGGAGGTTTATCCAAAGGTGGAGATGGAGGGCTCAAGCACACCCAAAATCGCGTATGCACAGTCGAGGTTTCGTCTTCGTTCGTCCAATCGCCGCGCGGAAAATGAGAAAAAGACGGCCTCGGCCGATTTAAAATAAAAAACAGGTTTTCACAATCGCGCCTCCGTTTTAGCAAAGGAAATCGTGCATGCGATTAGCTTGACTAAATCGGAGGCATGATTTTGTTTACTATCCTAGTTGGCATGACTATTTCCAGCCTTGGGACTAGGCTTGGCAGGTTCGGTGTTGCTTGGGTTGATTTCTTTTTTTTGGATCAAGAGCGAATGACTTCACTCCACCATTGCATCTAAAGGGTCCCTCAACTTCTTGCACACACCCATATGCATCATGGATTTTTTTCGTTACAACATTCTTTGCAAATTGAGCAGATATGCATATCACGCAGTTGGTCCATTTTTTTTACGAAATCATTGATGTGCATCATCAAGGTGAGTGCTTGACGGATTTACCATAGATGGTCAAAGCAAAGGTCTATTGAAAGGCTCAGGAAGAGAAACTGGACAAGACATATCCACAGGTAGTCGTGTAGCTCTATAAAGAAGACGCTGTCTCTTGTTGTTTTTATCTCTGTTCTCTGCATATACAATTCTTGTTCATGCATTGGCTTGTTCATTGTCATGAGTTGGCATAGTGCCTACAACAAAATCGTAAAATTGTTAACTACAAATTTAATCAGTATAAAGCAAAAGACAAAAAGAAAATATTAACTCATTGCATGTAGGTAACCAAGAATAAATAAATAATAACCAAATTAACCATAATGTAATTTACATGAGATCAATTGTAATTGTCTCAAAATATTGTGTATCGAAAATCGGGAATCCAACAAATTATTTCAACCGAAACATGAGTGTACGAGTGTTTGGTTTCCGATATTTTCTCTGGTTTCTGGTTTCCCATATTCGATAATCGGAAATTGGAAATAGGAAAACGACAATATTTAAGGCAGACAAAATGTTGGGCCGAATATAGAATTATTCAAAATGGATGAAGTAGAGCTTCACAGTGCAGTAGAGAATTCTGCAAAGCATCTACAGCTCAGACAAAATCTTGTGAGGATCATTTATTTGAGTGAGCTTATTCAACTCATCATTTATTCGGTTTCAAATCTGTATCTCGGGCGGAATCCACAAGTATCAACATTTAGGATTGTAGAAATTATATGTCATATGTTTTCCAATAACTGAAATTTTGGATTCTAGAAAATTTACGTGTGAAAATAACAAACATGTTATGACCCTATTTTTGATTTCGCGACATATACAGAAATCCTATGTGCTAAAATACAAACATATCTTTGTTCCTAGTCCCAATATTCGATACTTCCTATTTCTGAGATTTTGGAAATCAAAATTTTTGCTTAAGTTATTCCTTTGCTAAGTTCATGCCTATTTTAAATTTGCTCTCTGTTATTTTTCATCGGTCTGTTTGTAAATTTCATAGAAATTTGGTGTCTAAACTTGGTTTGATTCTATATATCGACTTGGCAAGATTCAAACAACAATTTTTAATTGACCACTACTGGAGAACGATAACGAAAAATATGTTAGCAAAAATCTGTATTATCCTTGTAGATTTAAGCTAAGTTCAAAAAATGAGTAAATGAAGAGGTAAGCAGACATAAGTTATTATTTATATATAAATGTAATTTCAGAAATTGGGGAATCGAAAATCAGGATATAGGGTGTTCCTTATTGGAAAACATAGTTATTAAATTTTGAGAAATTAATAACAACAAGCACGTATTTCGCAAAATCTGAACTTAGGGTGTTCGTTATTGGAAAACATACGATTTCCAGAAATGGAAATATGATTCATTGGCGGTGAAGTTGTTGATTAGGTATTTTCAACCATGACAATTACAACTTTTAGGTGTCCAATTTCAACAATTAATGCTGATTCAGTTGACATAAGACACATGTCTTTTCCTGAGATCATCAAAACATTCATTACAGACAATAAAGAATATGTTTATATATCAAGTTGAACAAACTTATATATTTATGTATCAAGTGAAGTTGCTGATCGTGTATTTTCAACCATCACAATTACAACTTTTAGGCGTGCATTTCCCCAGAACGTATTTGTTCTTATTGAAACATTAAGAAGTAATTGTTTCTTGCAGATTATTTGGACTATTTCAACAATTGATGTTGATTCAGTTTTGAGAAGACATAGATATTTTGCTGAGATGCCCATGAGTTGGTTTGCAGCATCATCAAAAGCAATCATGCCATGAATATTTTCAGTTACATCTTCCAAGTCAACCTTTAGGATATATCGGTAGTCACATTCAGCAAACTCCCCATCACATTTACCACAATGCCAAATGTCTCCAACTTTGTCGACAATATTTTTCATGCATTGTATACCATCAACAAAAAGAGGGCATGCAAGGAAATGAAATTCATCCATGTTAACATTTGTGATGGTTGTAGCAAGAGAATAGCAAACAACTTTTTCAGATGCCTGAAGAGTTTGTAGCTCATTGATGGTAATGACTTTCCGACGAGAAAAATTAGAGGCACTGAATTTACAACTCAAAGACGGAGATGTTGAAAGAAATCCATTGTCGTTAAACCATATTTGGAGAATTTATGTTTGTTCAATATTTGGGTTTATAAATATAGTAGAGTTCAAAATAGTGCCAACATATTTTCCATTAAAATATGTAACACGACCACCCTTGATCACTACTATTGGAGGAGTAGGTAAACTGCAAAGGCTGGAAAGCTCAGCTCCTTGAATTTGGAAATGATCTCCCCAAAGTGTTATGTCAATATTGTACCCTAACATGTCTGGAAGTCCAATGGTTCACTTAACAGTTTCAACACCATCTCGTTTTCGTATCGTGGATGTAAGTGAAACTGAAATGACAAGTCCAGCAAGGTTAACCATGGAATTTATTGGTATAGTTTGAATCACCATAATAGTTTTAAAGTTAAAGCAACATAAAGGTATTAAGGGATATTCATCTAAGCATGCTTGAATGGTTGAATTGGAACCCAGAAAAATCTCGTTATGGCTTTTCAAATGGTTGAAAATTGGATTGGATGCATTAACTGTGCCATTTGATACAATGTACACTATTCCAATTTCTATTTGGTCATACAAAGAGAGTGCCAATTCATTGAATGCATATATATGTATTTCATTGTGTGAAGCATCAACAAGGTCAAAACCAAACACTTTTCCAGATCCTCGTTGGTTTCCATATTCATGTATGTTTGTTTTGGTAGTAACTCGGCCTTGAATGTTCCAAACTTTGGTAGAAGAGGAGAGTGATATGAATGGGATAGTTGATCCAAATAACCCATGATTTTAATTTATTGAGCTAGTGTTTAGTGGAACAAAACAACTAATTTGAGAAGGAGAAGCCGTAGGTAAGTGGGAAGGTGCGGGATCTCCAATAATTCTGCATCCACTTTGACAACCTCGAGTGCAATCAATACGATAGTCCTCTGAGATGAAGTATACTAGACGTGAATGTGAGACAAACATTGAATGCATGAACAGTGTGAAACTGATTGAGAGGAAAAGAGAGAGGAAATTGAACGTACGTTATATTACGTACAATGTTGCATGAACATTGGGTAATTTTGATTATAGTTCCTTGTTTTAGTTGTCCATTTTCTACAAGGTGACTATATATAACTGGAAGAAGAAGCTCATGCTTGTGAAGGTCGTCCGAAATAGAGATTCAGAACCAAATAGATGATGAGTTGAGTGAATTCACTTGGTTTAATGCGGAGACCTGTACCAATGGAGAATGTTTGACAAAACCATGTAGCAATAGTGAAATAGAATCTTTAGTTACGATAGTATCCATAACGTAATGATTATTTTTTCCTATAAAATGAAATAGAGAATGATTTTTTTTTTTTTGGAATGTAACGTAATCATTTGTCCAGTATAAAATGGATATATAAAAACAAAATTCTTCGCATTAACATATTTCAATATTCTGGTTGTTTTTATTCATTAACATATTTAATTACTGTGGTTTCAATTTGTTTGAGCTATAAACCTATCGAGTAGAAACCGTATGTGTTGAAATACGAACATGTCCATTTTTGTATTGCCGATTGTCGACATTTTGGAATGCGGAAATGTATGTCCTATGTTTTCCAATAAGGAACATGTTATATTCCAATTTCCGATTTTGCAACATATCCAGAAATCTGGTGTGTTCAAATACAAACATGTCAATGTTCCTATTTCGGATTTCAGACATTTAGAATTGAAAATTCCCAATTTTACCTAATTTAAACTCAGGTTCAAACAAATCAAAGATCCTAAATGAAAAAACTCATACCATTTTTTCTTGCAATTGTATTGGTCTGATTTCCAATTTTCGAATGCAGAAATCGAAAAAGTCTTTATCTCATTTATTTTGATCTTATTTCCCGATTTTCGATCCATAGATACATTTGAATAAATAACATTTGAACTCAAATACATTTTTAATTTTTTTACGTTTTGCGAATAAGGAAAAGCATATTTTCCAATTTTTCGACATTTACGATTGCAAACATCGTATGTTCTATGTTTTCGAATAACCGACATTTCCGATTCCGAAAATTGTACGTGTGCAAATACGAACAAGTCCATGTTCCTATTGTAAATTTCTGACGTTTTGGAATTAGGAAATTTATGTTTTATGTTTACGATTTTCTGTTTGGCTCTACATTTTCAGCATGTTGTGTTGTTTTGCACCTTGTTTTTTTTTAATGTTATATGCAAATATTATTTAAATATTTATTTATTTTTTCTTTAATGTTATATACAAATATTACTCAGAAATCGGGAAGCTGGAAAATCTAAGATTTTCGGAGATTGTGGCACAAGAGAAAAGTTAATGTTTTTTTAATGTTATATACAAATATTACTTAAACATTTGCATTTTATTTTGTTTTTTTAATGTTATATACAATAATTATTTAAATATTTGCATTTTGTTTTTTTAATGTTATATACAAATGTTACTTGGAAATCGGGAAGCTGGAAATGCTAACCTTTCTAGAGATTGTGGCACAAGAGAAAAGTTAAGATTTTAATGGTTAAGATATTACTTATACCCAATTTCCGATTTTAATATTATATCCCTAAGTTATTAATTGCATAATTGTGTCTTCCACGTAATAAAAATTACCCTCCCTTATTTTCGTTCAACGACCGTTGAACCTGTAAGTTGGGGTTTCTGATGGAGTTGGTATAGGCTATCATTTGTTTGGGGATCGAATCCATTAGTTATTATATTAATATTTATAACCTGATAATGTAATAATTGATGTACTATAAAATACAATTAGGTATTAATTAGTCCTAATTATATATTAATATCAAAAATTTATATCAAAAGAAGCCGTATTGAGATAATTACTATAGTTTATCAATAGTAATTATTGTTCATAGTTAATACCAGTGGGATCATATACTATGCCACAATATTTTATAGTTTGGTTAATAGGTACATTCTTAATTTAATTTATCAACATACAACATGGATGATTTTTCAAAGTCAGCAAACTCCATGGATAATTTATTTCCATATGTTTATATAAATATTAAAAAATATTCAAAATATCGAAAATCAGAAATATGAAATCGACAATCTTCTATTTGAAGATGTAATTACTTTGAAATCAAGAAAATTACATTTCCATGGTAAAAATCCATTGAAACACAAGGGTGTTTCACCATCTCATAAGGAACATTTTAAATTAGGCAAAACACTAATACCTAACATTTTATTCACAGGCATGACATTCAATTAAAACATGACAACAAAGCAAGAGTCACATTCAATTAAAACACAACAACAAAGCAAGAGTCACATTCAATTAAAACACAGCAATCGTGTTTCATCATCTAAAAAGCAGATTAAATGAAGAAGTAAGCAATACGTACAAATTTAGCGAGATTAAAAATGATCCGATTTTGCGACATATACATAAATCCTATGTGTTCAAATACAAAGATGTCTATGTTCCTATTTCCAATTTTTGACACTTTGGTATTTGGAAATCTATGTTGTATTTTGTAGAAATAGGGAGCATGCTATATTCCGATATCAAAGTTTGCAACATATCAAGAAATCGTATGTGTTCAAATAGGAACATGTCAGTATTCCTATTTCGGATATTTCGGATTTCCAAATCCCGATTTTCACGCTTTATTTTCCCTGTTCTTATTGTTTTCGCTAAAGTTATTTCTTCGATAAGTTTATGCCTATTTTAAGAATCAATTGAAACACGGGAAGGGTGTTTCACCATCTCATAAGGAAAATTTTAAATTAGGAAAAAAACTAAAACCTAATATTTTATTAATAGGCATGACATAACCAATACATGCCACAATATTTTTGCAACAAAGCAAGAGTCACATTCAATTAAAACGCAACAATGGTGTTTCACCATCTAATAAGCAGACTAAATGAAGAACTAAGGAATACTTGCAAATTTCGCAAACTTCAAAATATTCTGACGAAAATTCAGAGCGTAGATGGAAAACAACAAATAGTAAGAAATAGTGATTACTTGAAGGCCTCTTTATATGTGGAAAGCAAAGGTAGTGTAGCACCGAATGCGATAAATTAAATATTGTAAGAAGATCTTGTAGATTGTCATTAGATGAGGAAAATTGAAGACACAGCCCCATGTTTATCAGAAATGACAAATTTTATTGCATTAATGGAACAACAATGCCCATTATTGGTTCAGGTGATGAAAGACACTTTTCCCATGAAGCATTAATGGAACAAAAATGCATTGATGAAGCATTAATGTGAATGAAGAGACATGGGCAAAGTGTCTTTCATCACCTGAACCAGTAGTCAAACAAAACCATGACCAAATTGACGCCAAACTGAGATTATAAATGCACAAAAGCACTACATAAAAACATAGCATAAACCCAAATAAAATGAAACTCAAAAAATATTCCAAGGGAAAAATATTCGCAAGAGATATTCCAAATTGAGAGAAATGAACTAAAAAATTGTCTGAAATCCTCAATTGAAAATAATTTCCAACACCGATCCTTTAGGACAACTTCTAGCAGTGTTGTGAAAACATGGAAGCCAACCGTCGGAAAAACACAGTAAACACCAATTGGAAAGAAGGATCCGCAATTGAAAATCAATCCATTGAGTCCATCAATCCATTCAAGCACAACAACAGATAGAAGTATCATGAAAACATGCAATCCACTTGGCGAAAAAAGACGATACCGATCAAATCCATACAAACGAACAGAATAAAGCCTGAGCGTTTTTAGAATGTGTACTTAACCGGTCAACTCCATGCCGCCATATTCCACACCTAAATTCCATGTTGCGTCCCTACCCGATTACGGGATATAAGAACCGCGAAATTTAACCACGACGTGACGTAACAAAATTAAAAATCGGCAATTACGAGTACGATTGCAGAGACATCATATGGTCCAATTTCGGATTCCACAACATACGATTTGCGACATTTTCGATCTCCGAAGCTTCCTATTTTCAAATAAATAAACGTCGAACATAGTGTTTCTAACTTTTGACATTGGTGTATCCCAAATCGGTGTGAAAACCTTGTGTAAACTGCGTGAAAAAAACAGCCATGAAAAAAACAATGAGGTCTGAATTTGACAGGTCTCAATCTGACAATTTTATATTTTCAACTCCATGCTGCCATTTTACGCACCTAAATTCCATGTTGTGTCCCTTCACGATTACAGGATATAAGAACCGCAAAATTTAACCACGACATGATGTAACAAAATTAAAAATCGGCAATTACTGGTATGATTGCAGAAACACCATATGGTCCAATTTTGGATTCCGCAATATGTGATTTGCGACATTTTCGATATCTGAAGTTTCATATTTTCAAATAAATAAATGTCGAACATAGTATTTTAGACTTTTGATGTTGGCGTATCCCAAATCGGTGTGAAAAACCTGTGTAAACTGCATGAAAAAAACAGTCGTAAAAAAAGCAATGAGGTCTGAATTTGACAGGTCTCAATTTGACAATTTTATATTTTCGTTTCCATAAAAAAATATTGTATATGTGAGTTTTGAATTTGGTACCTGTTGCAATAACCTGAATTTTCTCTCCACTTCTTTAATCTCTGCCAAATATAGAGCCAGACCAAAAAAAAAAGAACCCAGAGCAAGTTTAAGACAAGCATGGACTTGGCGGAAAGAATACAAACTGACAGAATAAATACTGACACAAAAAACCAACCAATCAATTTCATGATGCCTTCTTCCACCCCTGTCGGAGCACGGGATACAATAACCAGAAAGTTTAACGATTAAACTTGCCATTTACCAGGAGACACATGTTAGGATGTTAATGGCCAGGGAGACGAGGAATCTTTTGGGACAGCTTCTTTCATTGAGAAAATGCCTACGGCGTAATTAATGATAAGGGATAGGCATGTATTGGTTTGACACATAGCATAATTTGAGTATTAATATAGATATTGATAGAAAAAAATAGATAATGAAAACATTTAATAAAATATTGAAGTCCATCTCTTATATATAATATTTTTAATTAAATATACAACATTGTGTATAACATTTATATATAGTTAAATGTATACAATAATTTTAATGAAATATTAAATATCAACCATTAAATTTTAAACTTTAAAAAAATCATTCTTTTTTTAAACATATTTTTATAACTAAAATTACTCTTGAATAAAAGAAAAATATAATGCATTGTAAAAGAGAAAACTCTTAGTTATTAATTATTTTAAATACAAAGTAACTAAGTATTTACCACTACTTACATTTGGAATTAATTAACTAATGTTTAAATTGCTTTAGGGTTCACCTTGAATTCAGAATGAGTAAGGATGAAAGTGGTTTTGGGCACATGGTTTTGGCACCTTATGGTTTCTTGCTAGTTATATTTGCATGTAAAGAACCTTATTTATAGGGTTGTAAGTCTTAGTTGTAACATGTCAAAGTGAGCAAGAGATGCTCTTTAAGAACAAATTATGCTACTATGGTTTGACATATACTTGAATGAAAATTCGTCAAACACACATATCTAAGGAATCATATTTGTTGTCTCATGTTGTCCTCCATTTTTATTTTTATTTTCAATTTTTTCTTTTAATTTTAGGTCATTCTTCCAAGTATGGAATTGTGTTTAAATCTATCCATCTTGTTGAAAATCAATCGATCCATCTTGCTGGCCCTAAATAGTCTATCGGTGTTGTTTGTCTATCAAAATATTGTGGATGTGCTAGTCCTCTCTAAGAGGATTCTACAACTCGGTAGGGGAGGCCCACTAGGAAGAGATAGGTAACTCCTTTAAATGCTCATCTTAAAGCTAACACCTGTCATTTTTTAAAAATAATAAAATATTATAAAAATACTTTTTTACAAATATACATATTGAATGGGTCAAATTATTAGAATCGTGACTTATTAGAATTAATAGTCATTATTAGATTTCGATTTTGTATTAGAAGAACTGTAATTATGACTGCCTTGATCTTGCACCACAAAAGACAATGATATTGAAAACACGTGTTGTGATATTGAAAGACATTTAGCATAATACCACTCAAATGATAAAAGATTGAGAAGTGTCGTCATATCATATATATAAAACATTATTTAACCTTTCATTAAAATCAAATTGAAAATTAAGATTGTCATTATTGATTTGTAAAACTTTATGATAGCAGAATTGCATAGCATAGTCGGGTGGAAGTGATAAGAGATTTAGAAGTGTGGTCAAATCACGTATAAAATACAAGAGCCACGTGGTGGCAATGTCCCCGACATTGCCACATGCAATGGGGAGGAGCTATTTGTATGCAACTTTTGACAATTGATGTAATTGAGTATAATGGTT
>LPNX011143428.1:8843-53458 GCA_001517045.1 Pseudotsuga menziesii
CTTGTTTAGATAAATGCTTCCGCCGGTTTAAGGTTCATGATTGTCTCGCGTCTAGGGTTTGGATTTTTTCCAATCCTTCGTGTATTCTCGAAGGATTGAAAAAAATTGGGCAACATTTCTGCTTACCCGACACACATTTCAAAATTAAACTGAGAGCATAAATGCTATCGGTTAATAGAAGTATTTATACAAACTATAAATTTTATTTTGAAATTCAACAAATTTGAATTTTTTTCAATCCTCTGTGTATTCTCGAAGGATTGAAAAAAAATGGGCAGCATTTGTGCTTGCCGGGCACACATTTAAAAATTAAACCGGCAGCGGCATAAAGGCTACCAATTGACAAAATATATATAAAAAAAAAACATTAAATTTTAAATAAATAACAAATTTCAATTACAATTTTATAAAAACCGCGGCAGTATTTCTGCTTGCCGGCACACATTTCAAACATATTAGAGAAAAAAACCTAACCTAAAAACATATATAACAATGATGTTTTTCAATTTTAACCTAATATTTTAAAACTTAAAAAAAAATCCATTTAAATTTCAAAAAACAAGGTTTGGATGTTACCTCTTTGCTTCGACATCATGGTGAAAGGTAGGGGTGGTCGTGGCTTGTGGTGTAGATCGGTCTAGCTTGGTCGAGGTCTGTGGTTGCGCTGCAGCTTGATCAAGGTGGTTATGTGGAGAAAACGAGAAATAGGTTGCAGCTGCCCCCAACTTTTTTTATATTTTTTTTTAATAGGGACCTCGATCGAGGTCGGTAGCTCGATCAAGGTTTTATTAAACCCTCGACCGAGCTATTAGTAAACCCTCAATCGAGGTCTTAACACCTCTATCGAGGGTTTATCAAAATATCGATCAAGGTTTTAATAAAACCTCGATCGAGCAATTGTTAAACCCTCAATCGAGGTATCAAGACCTCGATCGATGGTACGTTTTTTGCATTTTTCTGAAATTTCCTTGCCAAAAATTTTAACCCACCTCCATGGATGAACCCAAACCATGTTTGACTTTATTTTGACCATAATCAACCATGGTTGACATTAGCGAGTCATGCTTGACTCTGGTTAATGATGGTTGACTTTGGTTAATCATGTTCGAATTTGGTTTCACCATAGTTAAACCATTGTTTATGTTAGTGAACCATGCTTCACTTTAATGATTTTTTTTAATGATTTATGTCCCATCATATTCTCAAGAAAAACATCAAAATGTGACATGACCCTTGATGAATGTCATAATCTGACAACACCCTTCATGAATTTCATCTTTATGATACATTTTCGTTGTGGAAATGAGAGATTTAAATAGGTTCTTTTAGATTTTATGTGAATTGGTAAGGTAAAATTTAAAATATTGAATATTTTTTAAAGAGAAATTTGTATTCAACATTTTTTAATGGACCAAAAACATTTAAAGTATATTTTAAATATGAATATTATGAACATATGGTATGAAATAAAGAATATTATCAACATAATGATATATGAATACCATGAATACTATCAATATTATGGTATATGAATATTATGAATGTTATGGAATCAAATAAATAATATCATCAACATTATGGTATGTGCTTGATTAACATTTTGGACATCTTGATATGTTCTTGCAATATAAAATCGACTAACATTTTGAACATTATTTTGAACATTATGGTATCTACTTGTGGTCCATCAAAATTGGCTACAATGGTTGTTTTCCATGACCTTGCCAATATGCCAAAAGTAGTTACGTAATGTCATTAGACATCTAAAACGTAGATCAAATTAATGAAAACAAATATTTGTTAATTATAGTATCATTAGCATGTTTATCTTTAACGTTAAGAATGATAAACTTGTAATGTTTGACTTTGGTTAACCATGGTTGACTTCAATTTGACGATAGTTAACCATGGTTCAATTTAATGAAGCACATGGCCATAGTTCACATTGCAACATGAAATTTTCTTAACATCTAATGTGACATTATTAATTTGTCACATCTTGGGAATTGTCGCAATGTGGCATAACCCTTGACCAACGTCACAATGTGACATAACCCTTTCTGAACGCCAAAAGCGATGTAACCCTTGATAAACACCACAATGCGACATAACCCTTGTTCAAAGCCAAATGCAATCTAATCATTGATGAACATCGAATGTCACATTGATCATGTGTCACATCTTGAGTTGTGTTAACATATAGAAGACACTTGCTCAAACCATGTGTTATCTCCTCAAATAGTTTTGTAAATTTTGAGGAGCTTCATTCGTTCGTGCTTAATTTTTTATTTTTCCTTGGTCATTTTCCATAATCCATATTTTTTTAAAATTCCCCATTAAGCTCCCATTAATGTCTGCTTGAGAGTCTTGCTACTTTGTCTTCAACCTGCATTACAAAAACACAAGAAATTGTTACATTTCCTAAACCCTAGTTTTATATTTCTTTAGATTGTAATTTGTTATTTTTACCAAAATAAAAAGTGGTGTGTGCATTACAAAGTGTCTAACCAAGCCACAAATAGACAAACCAAGCTACAAAGGTAACCTACAGTTCTAAATCGCATGCCAAGAATGACAGGTCAAGCCAAGTTATGAGTCAAATTACATGTCCAATTCTTATGCTTACCATGCAATGCACCTAGAAACGAGTCAAAGCCATGAGTCAAGCCACAGGTTAAGATTGAGTTGACACTCAAAGCCATGGATTAATCCACGATTCAAGCCTAGCCCGAGTTCATTCTTTCAAGATTGAAGGGTATCTAGATATTGTGCCATTTGCAAGTGCAGCAAATTTTATTTTACTGCATGATCTCTTTGAATGGTGACTGGTTGATTCCTGACTTTGAAGATTGCAAAGGAGTCCTCATCGTCAATAGAAGGAGAGACCCCAAGCTTTCTAGAGCATATGGATTTCGATGTGAAAGGGCTGTAGCAATTTTACAGTTTTGGGATGAGCATAGCCATTTCAGTAAAACAGAACTTTTGGTGGCTTAGTTGAGCTTTCACAACTATTTTTAGCCACCGAAATCATCAATGCAACTTCGTTCAGAGTATAAAGATGCTTTCCTTGAAAAGCATGGTGTCAAGCTAGGTTTCATGTCAGGATTTATAAAGGCTATAGTGAGTGCACTTCAGAACCACAGTTAATGCTTTCATAGATGGGGATGATACTATATACAAAGATTATGTTGATATCATCATTGCTATTGGTACACCAAAGGGGCTTGTTGTACCAGTGATTCGTAATGCAGATAATTTGAACTTTGCAGAAATAGAAAAAACAATAAGTGTGCTTGGAAAAAATCAAATAGTGGCACCATATCAATTGATGAAATGGCTTCAGGCACTTTCACCATATCAAATGGTGGTGTCTATGGTAGTCTCTTGAGCGCCCCCATCATCAAACCTCCACAGTCTGCTATTTTGGGAATACATTCCATCCAAAATCACCCCATGGTTGTTGGTGGAAATATTGTTGCAAGACCTATGATGTACATTGCTCTTACTTACGATCATCGACTCATTGATGGAAGAGAGGTTGTTTACTTCCTTCAAAGTTTCAAGGATATAGTTGAGGATCCATGGAGACTTCTTCTTGATATCTAATATGAATGCAAACTCTGACGAGAGGGAGAGAAGATCTTACCAAAGATATCTGGTTTCCCTAGCCACCGAAGTACAGAACAGGGCAAAGAAGCATATTTTTGCACAGATCTGACTTTTTCTGATCCAAACACCTTGAGGATGATTTATAATGCTAGATAATAATTAAGGGCATCAATATTAAGGTTTTGTTTCAATTTTGGAGGTTCCAACGAGGTGAATAAGATTAGATTTCTAGTCTATTTTTGGGTAAAAATGACCTGTTTTGCCAAGGTGGCAATTTCGAATTCTCCATTAGTCTCTAAGGATCTATATTGCAGCTGTCAAATATTTCGAAGACCATGAAGATCATTTGAGATAAGGATTTGACCTTCAAAATAGGATCTTTTTCTATTTTCTTGTAACTGTTTTGATTGTCTATTTTTAGCATATTCGATTCAGTTTTTCAGTATCTTGAACTGTTTTGTAAAGGCTATAAATCCTGTGAATTCTGTAGAACATAGGAGGTCGATTTTGAGTATTCTACTTTACTATTTTTTGTGAAGATGCACTTTCTTTAATACAATCATCCTGCAAGCTTCTTTCTTTCATTATTGTCAGATCTTCTTTTCTTATCTCTGTTTTGTGCTATTGAGTTGAATGGTATTATTTGTCTATGTTTATAATCCTATGGTAACTCTCATCTTACCTTTTATTATTCAAACTAGGATCATTAGCACTCATTGCTGGTTAATTGGCCCATCATGTGTAATTGCTTTATGTATGTTCTAATTAATTGATTAGTTTCTTTATCCTTTTACCTATTTTATAATAGTCCTTGAAGGCCTTGTATTGTTTGAGTATACTTTAGACTGTCTTGAGTAGAAAATCTAGTGATGTTAGATATTCATGTTGATCCAAACACATATCTATCATTGAGAGAATATATTAAGTTACCAGGCATCTTCGAGCTACAACCTAGAAAAGTTTCCTGGAGTGCTAACACCATGTTTGACTTTAGTTTGACCATAGTCAACCATGGTTGACATTAGCGAGTCATGCATGAATCTGGTTAATCATGCTTGACTTTGGTTAATCATAGTCAAATTTAGTTTCACCATAGTTAAACCATTGTTTAGGTTAGTGAACCATGCTTGACTTTAATGAAGTTTTTTTTAATGAATTATGTTACATCATATTCTCAAGAAAAACATCAAAATGTGATAGAACACTTCATGAATTTCATCTTCATGATACATTTTTGTTGTGAAAATGAGAGATTTAAATAGGTTCTTTTAGATTTTATCTGAATTGGTAAGGTATAATTTAAAATATTAAATATTTTTGAAAAAAAAAATTACTCACCATTTTTTAATGGACCAAAAACATTTAAAATATATTATTTGACAAAACATTTAAAGTATATTTTAAATATGAATATTATGAACATACGTTATGAAATAAAAGAATATTATCAACATAATGATATAAATACCATGAATACTATCAATATTATGGTATATGAATATTATGAACGTTATGGAATCAAATAAATAACATTATCAACATTATGATATATGCTTGATTAACATTTGAACATCTGACATTCTACGGTACGGTAGATGTTGTATTATCTGTAGAATTGACGAAGAGAATGGGAGCAGAGAATTGACGAAGAGAATGGGAGTAAAGGGTGTCCTGGTGCCCTTCGAAGCTGCACGGATAGAAGGCCAATAGATCTGATCCCACACGCAGGGCCATCGCCTGGTGCTTTGCAGCTCCTGCCGTGTTCCTAAAGGTTATTTCGCGGGAAATGAACCCCTTTCCTGTCACAGGTAAAATTTACATGCCAATTACATCATTCATAAGTTGTTCATGGATTACTTTAGGGATAAGTTGATGAAAAATATTGTTTGACTACACTATGTTAAAATGGTTTGGAACCAGACTTATCTTCAACAGAATTTGGCATTGTTCACTGTTTCGATCAATTGGGAAAATGATTATTTTTGGACATTATTTTGCTACCAGTGTCCACAAAGCAAATGTTAATTGGAATACAAAAGCTTCAAATAAAAATAGGAACACCCTGCTTTAATAAATTTGTAATAAAATGAAAACTCCACTCAATGAAAAATTGAATCGAGTTTTGAGTTTACCTACATCTATTAAAAAACAAAAACCATTTTGTAATCGTTGCACCTGAAAAAGAATATGTGAATACACCATCAAACTTTCATTCAATTATTAAGGAAAAAAAATCCGTATGCCATTTTCTTGCCAGCATGAAAGAAACTTTTATTTTCAGAGGGAGACAACATGACCTTCAAATAATGAATTTTGTAGATTGTCTACTTTAAGTAAAATGTCTGTTAATCAAACAAATGCAATAATTGGGGTTTCTTTTCATTTTATTTCTTAAAAATCAATTGTCCATTTCTTGGCATTTGATGGCAGAGCAACCGAGAAAATCCAATTTTCGTTTCAATCCTACTGTCCCGTGTCTATTAAATCTTGGGCATCATTGCTTGTTTCCATGTGTTTAATTTGAGTAAATATGTGATCACAGAGACAAGAAATCAGAGGACTTACCAACAGTTGCAGAACGAAACGTTGTGAAGTTATCTTTCACATTTCGGTCTCCTGTAACCACTGTGACATCCATGCCATCTCCAATGAACATGAGATTCGTCTTTTTCTTGTGCAATTCCACGTTCTCTGCATAAACTCCTGCTTTTATATGAATTACGTATATCGTATTGCTCTTCTCGGGCGCCGCATTGACTGCATCTATAATGTTTGTGTAATTTACACTCCCGTCTTTGGCAACCACGGCGTTCACTTTCACCGTGGTTGTAGAACTCTGCAGAAGCCTTCGATCTTCGGCCGACATCCAAGTCGGAAAACCATCGGAGTCCATGGGCATGAAATCGGGATCAGATTGATGCGAGAACAGACGACGATTCTGATTCGAAACAGTTTGTCGCTGCTTGAAGCCTCGGCTGAAATATTCTCGACCATAGCCAGCAAGATGAGAAATATTCCTCAGCCCGCCCAGCAAGTTCTGTTTGATTCCTTTGCAATTCGAGCAACTCTCAAGACGTGTACTGGTTCGTAATGGCAACGCTTAGCAATGTCTCCATATCACTGACGCACCGTGGAATTGACATGAAAGTTACGTTCTTCAAATCGGAGAGCGTGTCATACAATTCCTCCAGTATTTCGTGAATAACTCGAAACAATATTGCAGGGCACCGCGTTGTTTTGGTCGAGACCGGGCCGAGACAGGCTGTGGGTTCGATTGTTTGTCTTGTCGACGGCGTCTATGCTCAGATTGACAACAGATTTCAAAATCTCCATCGGCTTGGGATGTTCAGATAATCCAGGAAAGATCGAAACGTTGGATGCGCAGAATTCCAGATAGAGTGTGCTGCTGCAGGCGTGGCATTATGCCTTGGACGTTGATTTCCAACGTATATGATCGTTTTTCCGATCTTCATTCTTCTCTCTATGGAATCTACTGGTAACAGAAATGATGACCAATGTGGATGTCAAGGTAATGACCAGGAATCTCCTAGGGGACTTCCTCTTTGAATCTCTCATGGTGCAGGACTCCTCCGATCCAGCATTGAAATTGGAATAGTTTGTACTCATACTACTGATCTTAAAGTGATGCAAAGCTTCTCAGTTTCCCAACATAGAAATCAAAAGATTGGGATCGTTTCATTCCAATCCCCGAAGCCTAGAGTTTCTTTGATTGCTTAGCAGCTTAATAATATATATGACCTACAGCGCAAAGCACCAGAGCACTGTCTCTATATTTTATGAAGTACAAATGCAATGGTCCTCCTTTGATAGGAAGTTAGGTGTCTTTCTCTATTCGGTACTGTTAAATGGATAACATTATCTACGATAAAATCCGAGGCTTAGCAACAAGAGTCCTGTCTTATTGAAAATTTGTTAGAGATATAGTAAGTTCTATAATATAATAAATTCATATTTTTAAAATTAAAAAGTTTATAAAAATTAATTCTCTAAAATATTTATTAGTCACCAATAACCTATCACCACAGAAATTTAGCAACAGAAATTTTTAATCATTAAATAATATATTTTTACATAATTACAATTTATTTAAATTTAAAACACAATCTATATTTTTAATTATTTCTTCCAAAAAGAAAATATTCATCTCTTTAAATAAAGAATGATTATGAACTCTTCCTATTGAACTTGCTTTACATCAAAATTGTTCCAAGGAATTGTCACCGTCTGTACATCTAGATTTACTTGTCTTGTCTTTACAAAATTTTCATACAAGTTTTCTTCTCTTACTTCTTTGTCTCTATATGTCCTGGTGCTAATAGCAAAGCAAGTTTAGATAGATTGTCTCCCTCCATGTTTAATCCTCTATAAACATAAGTTATGCTGAGAACCAAGAAGAAATTCAAAAACATTCTAATACCATATTTTTATTTATATATATAAATAGTCTAAATAATTTTCAATTCCTAACTTTATTTCTAAAATGCAAACACTCCTCGTAGTTAATGGATGTAAAATGTTAAATATAAATTATTTTAAATTCATCTTTGTTTAGCGTTGATAATCTGATCCTAGTGATCTTATTTCTCCACGGTCAAGGATATCTTATTGCATCCTTTTTATAATGCACAGTTTTTTTTTCACAAAGAAAAAGATTATGGTTGATATTTAATAGATAGAAAACAATTATACATGTGTTTTTGTAGAGAAAGGGTAGTAACATCTAATCATCCAAAAAGATAACTGAGTCAATCATGACTATGGTGCAAATAACATAACCATAGCACCTCAACTAGGCATTATAATTCTGAGCAAATTTGACTATGTACCTCTGTCAACATAGCACTGGGTCTCAAATACTTAGGTTTTCTCATCAAACCTAACGACTATTTATGCAAATATTGGGCTTTGCTCATGGTGCGTATTGAAAAAAGGCTCAGTGCAACAAATGGATCTCCCACGGGGGTGTTTATTATTGATTAATTCGATACTTGAAGCCATACCTGTCTTTTGGATTTCTTTGTCCTTCGTTCCTTTAGCCATTCTTCAAAAAATCCGAAAGCTCTCCACAATATTTTGTGGGGAGGACCCGACAAAGAACAGGCTTTTTCTTGGGTTACGTGGCATAGAATATCCCTTCCCAAATCACATGGTGGATGGGGTATCAAAAACCTCACATGTTTTGACAAGGCCCTTGCTGCAAAATCCTCATGGCAACTTATCAAAGGAGTGGGATTGTGGAACTGTGTTATTTGTAAAAAAATATATCTCTCCCCTATCTATTGATGAATGGATCCACGCCAAAGATAAGAAATCCAAGAACATTTCTAACACATGGAAGGCGACCATCAAGTCATTTGATCTTATTGGTGGCTGGTTAGATAGGAAAGTTGGAAACTACAAAAGAATACATATTGACCAAGATCTGTGGATTGGATGCTCATACTTCGTTCGTTTTTCTAATGAAATGATTTATTCCTTGACTGAACGCGACCTTATCCATTTGCACTAGATTCAAAAACTGAACTTAAATCCTCTTCTCAAAGAGACTTGGTTATCAGTGACAGAACTTGATCTACCTGTTAGGGAGAGTCATATTTGGGACAAGTACATATAGATTCTTTCGGATAGCAATGTTTATCTAACCAATAAGGTTGATGAGCTCCTCTAGGTTAAGAATTCCAAAGGAAGGTCCTATTCTCCCAATTGGGGTATCTGGCACTTAGAGAAGAGGAAGAATCTCCCCCATCGAATGGTTATGCAGGAGCATTTGGAAACTGCTATGTCCACTTAAAGTCAAGATATTTTTCTAGCTTGCACTTGACGGTAAAGTTCCTATATATTGGAAGTTTTGTCTCGTAGATTTAAAATCGGGCTAAGTAGATGCCCCTTATGTGCTCTTGAGGCCGAAAACATTGCCCGCCTCTTCATCACATGTCCATACATTCAAGAAATGTGGAGCCATATCTCCATCCATACACATACACACTTTGTATGGAGTGGTTGTGATATCCAACAAGCATGGATTTTATGGACTAGGAGCATATTCTTCTCTCATTAGTCTACTTTCCCGGCTTAGGAACAAGGGGAACTCTGATGATGTCCTTATTCTTGCTCAGGTATTTGTTGGCAAAAGCTTTGGTATTTTCAAAGCCTTTCCACAGTTTTTGTCCTCCAAACTTGCTTGTATTCTATCTGATCCACTAGTGGATGGAACATTTCCTTGGGCTTTCGTGGATTGTGCCTCTCAAGGAAGGCCTCGAAGTCCTGAAGCTGGTGGGATCCTACACCTCTCTAGCTCCTACTCTATCAACTTTGCTGCAACTCTTGGAGATGTCTCGAACAATTCAGCAGAATTTGCAGCCATTAAACTTCTCTTGTGTTTATCACACTCTATCGAGAACCTACATCTCCACATATTTGGTGATTCTAAGTTGGTTAAAGATTCTCTGAAATTGGACAAACCCCCATGGAATATTTTCCTTCTTCTTATTTTCAAGGACATTGAAAGGATCAAAGTTGACTTTCACAAGATTGCTTTCTTCCATATATAGGAAATGCAATGCAATTCGGAGACTAACCCTCTCCAAAAAGGTCTTCCATGCCATTTTGTGCTGTTATATTAGACAAACTAAAGTTATATATTTGTTAACCAAGTATTCTGAACTTATTTATTTGTAAATATACAACCCAAAGGTCATATGAACAATATAATTTTATATTAATAAAACTGTAATACTTTTTATATAGAAAAAAAAACATAATCATACAACAAGGATACAAACTATGTCTATGCTTTTCATGAGATTACCTATGAACAAAGATACTGAAGAGCTTTGCCCGAAAAAGAGGTTACAGCAGGGAGAAAAAACCAGCCCGTAGGATGCTACATATAATAAAAAATCTGTAGGAGCTTTATCCAAATAAAAAAAAAGGTTGTCTTATAGAAATTAATGTTTCCATGAAAAACAAAAACAGAAATGCGTTAATACTCTTCTTCCGCGAGGAATCACCTTCAGCATTAAACTCACCAAACATATGATGGATGCTAAATGGATAAAAAGACTCCATAAGCTTTATAGTCGCCCAAAAGTTAAAGGGAAAAAAATGTCACGATGCCTGAAATATCACGATACTGTACGCCAAAATTGTCAAACAGCAGCACATGGCTTGTTACGAAAGGAGTAAGCTATTTACTCAACCATTTGCACTGGGGTCTACTTGAATAATGAAGAATACTAATTAACTAAATCAAATTGTGTATGTTAGTTTAAAACTTTAACTTGTGTGATCATGAAGGACAAAGAATCCAAGGTTTAAACATGGATCCCATAAAACAAATAAAGAAGTTGATTAATGGTTACAAAGAAGTTGGTAAAACGTTCCAAATTTTAGATCTTTTCAGTTATTTTTATGGAGTTGAATAAAATATACAGTTCTAAATATACATTTGCAATTTTTATAAAAATTCCAATCAAAACTTACAATTTTAAACTTGCACTTAAAAACAAGAATTTTCATAGCTAAAATTATAGATGGATGAATTCAAGACAGAGTAAACTATTAGCCAGTGCAAATGGTCGGGTAGATAGCTTACTCAGTTATGAAAAGGATGGTTTTATTGTTAGTTGTGGACCCTGATATCTGACAGAATAGGCCGCGTAAATCCTGCTTCTTCCCCTTTCCAGCTTTCTTTATTTGAAAAAACCACGTTAGGGGCCCTTTCCAGATTCGTTCGATAACTATACATTAAAAACTTATCCATCGTGTATCTGTTCTACCGTGGCCCGTGGGCACGGCTAATATGAACGAATTACGTGACACGTCCGTCTTATAAAAACTTGGCTGGAAACAGTGAACTCGCAAGTTTTCTCCATTAACTTTGACTTTACTGTTCACATCACTGGGAAAGGACAATGCAATCGCAATCGCAGTCGCAGTCGCTATTTACTACGTGAGAATGCTGTCCTTTGCTGTTTACTACGTGAGAATGCTGCTGTCGCAGTCGCTATTTACTAGTGACTTGAATCTTATCCTTATTTCTACCTCATTTGAAACTTAAATAAGCATTAAAACTTTGTGTTGTTACAAGTAAGGTTTGCTGGTTGGAAAAGGCACATTTACAAGTTTATATTATAAATTAATTAATTACCAACTAAATTATAATTGGAAACTATCCATAGTTGATGTGCAAAGAGTAACTAGAGTCATCTTAGAAGTGTGTTGATCTCAACATCTTCCATCACATCCTTAGTCTAACTTATATCCTTATCATAATTCTAATCTTTTGTATATAGAAATTTATGCATGGTATACTACATTACATTGTCATTTCTATGTTGATTCAAAAGCGCCCACAATGATGGGCATAGAAAAGAGTAGATGGATTAGTGCTACAAAACACTAGATTTCAAAAATGAATTTAAATTAACTATGCCATGTAGAGTTGTGTTGATCTTTCTTGTAACTAAAGATCCCATCCAAAGTGTGGGGGTTCATGTGATGGTACAAGTGCAATAAGTGCATAAAGATGTAGTTGAACACTTCTATATGCCCATGCATTTATGGGGAAAGGTTGGGTGTAAGCTAAACTCTAGACCATTTGCACCTAAAATCCGGTGAGTTTTTTGACCAAAATCCGTCAGAAATTGTTCAAAGGGTAGTTTTGAGTGATTGGAATTGCATAAACTAGGTGCCCCAAGGGTAATTGAGGGTCCTGAATCCATTTCTGCAATAAAAAATGCAATTTTAACACTGGAAATCTCATTTTCAACAACAAATCGTGTTGTCAGATTTCGACCAAACTTGCCTGAAAAGGTACAAATGGTCTAGAGATTAGCCAACTCTGAAAAGTTGTATACATGTTGACTCTCAAATGGGTATCCAAAAGTTTCTAATGAACTTAAGATGATGGTCAAATGTGATGTGATGAATCCATAGTTATCACAATTTGGTGTAAAGAAAATGCTTTGAATTGTATCATATTTAAAGTTGTTAAATTGCAATGATAAACTATTACAAGGAAATTATATCGGAGTCAAGTTTTGGACAAAACCCTAAATTATTGGTTACAAAGTGTTGACTAGATCTTTATATGCATACAATAATAAAACTTGTTGATTTGCTTTTGCATTTTAAAAGGAAAAAAAATGTTTTACAAATTGAAGTTCATAATTTTTCTTCATTGCTTGTGATTGTGGTTGATGAAAACACCATATGGAAATAATATGTGGAGTGGACTATTTCCAAATATCTTCAAAGTTGCAGGTGTTAACAATTATAGGTGTAAAAAATTGTAGGTGTAAACAATTGAAGGTTTAAAAATTTGGTTTTTTCTTTTTAACAGTTGTAACCATGAAAATGTTAGGTAAGAGAACTCTACCTAATGAGTGATAACTAATGAGGACATGATGAGGTAAAGGTTTTCCACTAATTAATTGTGTTCATGGTCACTTTTTCCTTAAACGATCGCTACGTTGGGAAGATCCGAGAGTTAAAAGAGTAAGGGAGAGAGTCACTAGCTAGTTCTAAAAGAGAAGAACATACTATGTGTGTGATATGTAACTCATCGTGCACATGATATGCAATTATCAATGAGCTTCTAATGAGTTACATATCGTCCATGCAATATGGAACTCTAAATTAGTTTTAAGATATCTTAGCCTAAAATTTGGGGTATCAATGTCATTTAAAGGTTTCAAGCACCAAGGATGAGTCATGAGAGCTTAACCATGTTTAGTGGAGGAAACACATGCCTTGGTCCCTAAAGTAAGAACTTATAAATCTTAAGGGCTA
Organism: Pseudotsuga menziesii; assembly: GCA_001517045.1. Lineage (NCBI taxonomy): Eukaryota > Viridiplantae > Streptophyta > Pinopsida > Pinales > Pinaceae > Pseudotsuga > Pseudotsuga menziesii. Next base: position 22,266 of record LPNX011143428.1, read on the forward strand.
TCATCAAGGCTTCAAACCACTGAAAAAACCTCTCTAGGGGATATTTGGACTATGAATGGGGAATATATGGGTGTCATTTGAAGGTTTTGAACACTAGAGATGGTATTCAAGAACTATAGGGTGAGTGCAAGCTAATGAGGGTCACTTTTGGCACGTTAGATGCAATAGAAAACTGAAAAATCAGGCATCCTTCAACTTAATTTTATTTTTTGAGATACTTACACAAAATATCTTGCTGTGAGTAAAAAAGATTAAATGTAGGAAATTATGTTTTGGTGGGTGCATCCTTAGAGGGACTAAATGATGGTTTCGGGATACAAACATTTGCCTGCATGTAGAGAACATATAGCAATAAGGCAATGCTATTTTTTGAAAATAAAATTAGTAACTTTAATTTTTTTTTAATTATCCAAGTGATCATTCCTCGAAAATGGTACGTCTTTTGTGCGTGCAACCTTTGAAGGTCTTAATGAAATAATCATGAAATGGGTTTATTATAGAATGTAGAGGTTAGTGTCTTCTAGTGCACCATATAATTTTATTTTTAAAACGATTAAGAATTGAAAAGGTTATGGAAAAAACACTAACATGTTTTTTGAGTTAAGAAGTTAGAACACAATAAAAATTGAAAAAAAAAAGAAAATATAATATTTTTTAATAAAAAATACATATTTAGAATCTGCAAAAAAAACACTATTTATGTTTAAGATTTCGTAAAAAATGATTGTGTGTGTCATACTATAACGAGTGCATAAACAACGACTTCTTCAAAAACTAGAAGAAATTCCCAATCAGCTATGGTTTTTTATATAACATAGCACATGTTTGGTATTACCGAAGCAAACTCCAAACCATACACACATGACTATTGGTGACATGCGAGCAAGTGAATTGGCATGTTTAAATTCGAATTACATTTCCCTCCCTTATAGAATTGGAAAACACGTGTGTTATAGAACTACAAAACGTGTGTGCGTTATAGAACTACAAAACGCGTGCATGTTATAAAACTACAAAAAGAGTGTGCATTATGTAGTTCTATAATGCGTGCATGTTATGCAAAGAAAAAAATATAGCACTATATGCAAGACATCAAATGTATGGTTAGTAGTTGAGAGGGGGTGTGGAAGGGTCAAGGGCTTAGGAGGATGTTGGAAGTCTAGGTGGGGATGGTTAATAGTTGAGAGGGGGTGGAGAAGGGTCAAGGGCCTAGGAGGATGGTTGGAAGTTCAAGTGGAGGTGATTAATAATTGAGAGGGGGTGGAGAAGGGTCAAGAGCCAAGGAGGATGTTGTAAGGTTAAGTGAGTCTGGTTAATAATTGAGAGGGCATGGGGAAAGGTCAAGGTCCTAGGAGGATGTTGTAAATTCAAGTGGAGAAAGATGAACGGAATGGGAACGTGATGGCTTACAAGGGTGAATGGGAGTGGGGCTTGAGAGCACTATTAGGAGGATAACATGTGTTGAATACATATAGAGTTAAAAGTAGTACGTGAGATTTGAGTGACGAAGGGGGATAAGGTGGAGGGGAGGAAGAGGGTGATGGTTTGATGAGAGAGAGGATTGGTGAATGGAAAGGTGGATATAGAGAATTAAAGGAGGAATAGGGTGTGTTAGAGGAGAGAGATGAAGGAGGGGGAATTGAAGAGAGGGGAATGAGATGCGATAAAATAGGGAATATGGGTCATAATGAGGTAGGAGGTTAAGGAGAAGGGATAAGTTGAAAACATAGAGGAAGGGAGTATAATAGAGAGAGAGAGTGAGGTATAATGATGTATAGAGAATGTGAGAGAGAATAAGATATAGAGGGAGGAGGGAGAGTGAAGGAGGGATGGATATAGACTGAAGGAAAGAGATACTAAGGGAGGGATAGAAGGGGTGTGTGTGTGAGAGAGGGGGGGATAGACACAAGGAGAGAAAGGGGGTAGGGACACACATGTATAGGGAGAGAGAGAGAGAGAGAGAGAGAGAGAGATGGTGTCAAAGACAAAGGGTGGAGGATTAAGCGATGGAGGGAGAGGGAGGATGTGAGAGAGAGAAACATGGAGAGGGAGGGTCAAAAGAGATAGGGAGGGAGGGATAAAAGTTTAGAAAATGAGAGGATAGGGTAGAGGGATAATGGCATGGAGGGTTGGTAATTATGGGAGAAGGGAAGGAGAGATTGATAGAGGGAGGAATAGTGAGAGAGGTAAATAGAAGGTGGAGAGAGAGGGAGAGATAGAGTAATCTTGTGAGAGAAGGGGGACACACACACATATTATGTGGGAGAGAGGGGGAGGGGTGAGGGACAGAGAGAGAGTGATGGAGTGAAGGATAGTGAGGGAGGTATAGAGAAGGTGGAGAGAGTTTATGAGATATGGGAAGTTAGGGAGGGACACAAACACACATATAGATAAAGAGAGAGAGGGAGGAGCGACACGCACACACAGAGACTGTATGGGAGAGAAGGAGGGAGGGGTGAGTGACAAAGAGAGAGGGGGGAGGAGTGAATGATAGAGAGAGTGATATGGAGGGAGGGATAGTGAGGGAGGTATATAGAAGGTGGAGAGAGACTATGAGAGAGGGCAGGTGAGGGAGTGACACACACACATAGATATAAATAGAGAGAAGGGGGAGGGACACACACACACACACACACACAGATTACGTGGGAGGGAGAGGGAGAGGGAGAGGGGGAGGGGTGAGTGATAGAGAGAGAATGATGGAGGGAGAGATAGTGAGGGAGGTATAGAGAAGGTGGAGACAGGTTATGAGAGAGGGAGGGACACACACACACATAGAGATAGAGAGAGAGAGAGGGAGGAGGGACACACACACATAGAGAGAGAGATTGTGCGGGAGAGAGAGGGGGAGGGGTGAGCGATAGAGAGAGATGGGGGAGGGGTGAGTGATAGAGAGAGAGTGATGGAGGGAGGGATAGTGAGGGAGGTATAGATAAGGTGGAGAGAGGTTATGAGAGAGGGGGAGTGAGGGAGGGACACACACACAGATAAAGAGAGAGGAATTTTGTGTGAGAGAGAGAGGGAGGAGGAACACACACACACACATAGAGAGAGAGAGAGAGAGAGAGAGATGTAGGGAGGCATAGTGAGGGAGGTATAAAGAAGGTGGAGTGAGGTTCTGAGAAGAGATAATTTTTTTGCCATTTTGCAATTTTTGAATCCTTGTTTCGCCCAATTTTGATGGGGTAAACTTTTTTCACCCTAAAAATCGCCAATTTATTATATAAACGATATAAAATGCTTGGAAATTAAAATATTTTTTGAAAAATATCACCAAACATTTTATAGTTGGTGTTTTAAGAATTGGTAAGATTCGCCAACCTTTATACACTTTTAAATAAGTATGGTTCCTTAAAATCATCCTTGGTTCTCAGAGATGGGGAGTGAGGGAGGGACACACACACATAGAGATAGAGAGAGAGAGAGATAGAGGTTGTGTGAGAGAGTGGGGGAAAGGCACACAAACACACACACACACACACATAGAGATAGAGAATAATGGAATACTAAAGCACGAAGGGCCAATGAGTAAGGCATAAAGTGATAGTGAGTAAGGCACATGCATAGTCATAGATGCCAAAAAAATTCTGGATTACCTCCCTTGACCATGTTAAGGCCCCTTAATACCCATAAGAATACCCACATCTAATGTTCAAAACCTCTTAAAGGCATGTTATGAGCCCTTTCCAGCTTTGTTGATTTGAAAAAAAAGCATGTTACGAGCCCTTTCCAGATTTGTTCAATAACTATACAGTAAAAAATTTATCCATCGTGTATCTGTTCTATTGTGGACATGTTAGAGGGCACGACTAATATGAACAAGTTACGTGACACGTCTGTCTCATAAAAGCTTGGTTGGAAACAATGAAGTCACAAGTTTTCTTCATAAACTTCATAAGCTTTGACTTTACTGCTCACATCTCTACTTTTACTTTTGCAATGCTCTATACAAGAAACCTATGGTATAATTTTCCGTAGGCCGGTGGAATCAGGGCAGCATGTATTAAGACTCTGCATGGGAAAGGACAATGCAATCGCAATCACAATCACAATCACAGTCGCTATTTACTACGTGAGAGTGCTGTTGTCCTTTTCTTTTGACAATCGCAATCACAAGTCGCTATTTACTACGTAAGACTGATGTTGTCATTTTCTTTTCTTCTTATGAGAAGCAATACCCAAATGGTGAACATCAAACATCATCCATCGGATAGCTTTAGCTTTTCAGAAAGGAGTGGGGTATTATCTCGACCGCCACCCGGTGCTGTCAAGAGAGCCTTCACGGCGTTTGCAAACCTTCGATACGACAATATCCGTCTCCGACACTCCAAAACGTGATCACTCCATGTATGACTCCCTTGCGGGTCCCTCTCCGCCGACGACGCACTCAAAGAATCGCATGGAAATATGGGTAGCATGTATGCCATCGCAAGAATATACTAGTCCATGCAAATGGGCAGCATGTATGCCGTCGCCCCCATCCTTCGTATAAACAACTTCTTTGAAATTTGAAATTCATAATAACGGGAAATTTAAATTTGAACATCCCGCTTCTTAAATTTGAACATCCCGCTTCTTTTAGAACTCCATACCAGACATTACTGAAGAGATGCCATGGAAGTGTCCAGGCAGATTTATTTTGGAAATGTAATTATAATCAGGGATGCAACAACTCAGTTGCTCGTAATTATAATCAGGGATGCAACAGCTCAGTTGATCAGTTCTCATACGCGATCGTTCAATTCTCGTAGACTCCCCTGGAAAGTCCAGCAAACAATTGGATTATTGGGCCCTGCTCTCCCCTTGTAACGAGCAGGTTTTACAGTTTAAACCGCAGGCAGCCGACGGATCCATCTCTTGATCGCTAGAGAGGATACTGAGGGCTAGTTGTTCTGTAGGCATCCCCAACATCACCACTACAACGGTGTCAATGGATCTAAAAATGCCAATGATGATGTTTGCCGATGCGGGAAGGAGTTTCCTACACTTCAGGTTTGCAGTGAAAAAATCCACTTTTTGGATTGACGTTGATACAGATTTACACTACTGACGTTCTGGCCGTTAGGGGTTTGGTTTGGTTGGTGCACCCATTTTTCATACTCATCCATTTAATGTGATGTAAAACCTGGTGATAGTATTACCATCGCTCTCTTCAATTTTTCGAGCATTTAAGAACGAGTTTGGAAAAATATGTTACACACAAAAACTTGCATTGTGGTTGAATAGAGTTTTATGTATTTACTGGGAAATTAAAGTGTATGACACACAAGTTTTAATGGTTTTCTTTTTGTGGGCCAATGGGCCAAGCACATAGTGAAAACGCTTGGCCTTTGGTTACTGTCTTTTCTTTTGAAATCTTTATTCATTTTGAGAACTTTAAAAAGGAGCAAATTTGATGGCAGAACTTGACATTTGTTCTAATAAATCAGTGTATGAGAGACCATGCTCTTAGTATTAATTGTTACTTTTTAAAAACTCAATGCCTCACTCCCTACCGAAAGTAAATTCGTTAATATTTGTAAGCCAAATCAAATTGTGTGGCACAATTGGAGTTAAAGAAAAACTATTTTAGGTTATTGTAAATATTTGTTAATATTTAAGTGGATAGATGTTTTTATTTGAAAATTAGTGTGGACTACCGCTTATGATTTTTTATCTAGATGAGGACGAGACAAGTGTATTGTGGGTAGTTAGTTGATGAATGGATAACTAGTAGCAATGCATGGATAACTCATAGCTAAGAAACTTTGTGGGTGTGCTAGTTTAACTATGTGAGTGTGCTAGTTTTAAGCGAAATCAAATTGTATCTCAAAAGTGGAGTTAAAAATAAAACTATTTTAGATTATTGCAAATAGTGATAAATAAAAGGTCTTTGAATTGAAATTTTAGAAAAAATTAAATAATTATAAATCAAATTATAAGTAAATATTTTTATTAAATGACAAAGTACTATATGTTTGTATAAAGTAAATTTTTTTAAAAATTGCTTTTTGAAAGTAAATGTAAAAAAAAAAAATTTAAGTAACTCTTTTATCATATAAATGTATTTATATTCATTATTTTAAAAAATTAGAATAATAATAATTAAGTTAAAATAATTATAGTTTTTATTTATTGTTTTTAAATAATTTAAAAATATTTTTATAAATAAAATATACAAAGTTTATGATAATTTATGAGTAAATATTTTATTTAAAATAAATATTTTGATTATATGACATAGTATTACATGTCTTTATAAATAAAATGAATATTAGGAAAAGTTTGTTCACATCCTTTAATAAAAACTTAATAACTTTATCTAAAGTTTTATTCAGTGGGTTTGATATTTTAGATTAGATTAGTAACTTGAATCTTATCCTTATCTCTACTTTATTTGAAATTTAAATAAGCATTAAAACCTTGTGTTGTCATAAGGATGGTTTGTTTCTTGGAAAATATACATATTTACAAGTTTATAACATAAATAAATTAATTAATCCAAATGTGTAAATTAAGGGTATCTTTTATACATTAATCCATACACAAAGTCTTAATTGCATTACTAAAACATTTTAAAAACATATCTAAATTTAACTATTGAATGTCAATAAATTTATAATTGGAAACTATCTATAGTTGATGTGCAAAGATTAACTAGAGTCATCTTTGAAGTATGTTGATCTCAACTTCTTACATCAAATCCTTAGTCTAACTTATATCCTTATCATAATTCTAAGCTTTTGTATATAGAAATTTATGCATGGTATACTACATTACATTGTCATTTCTATGTTGATTCAAAAGTTCCCACAACGATGTGCATAGAAAAGAGTAGATCGATTAGTGCTACAAGTTGTATTTCAAAAATGAATTTAAATTAACTATGCCATGTAGAGTTGTGTTGATCCTTGTTGTAACTCAAGATCTCTTCCAAAGTGTGGGGTTTCATGTGATAATACAAGTGCACTGTATTTCAAAAATGAAATGAAATTACCTATTGCATGTAGAGTTGTGTTGATCCTTGTTGTCACTCAAGATCTCATCCAAAGTGTGGGGCTTCATGTGATAGTACAAGTGCAATAAGTGCATAAAGATGTAGTTCAACACTTCTATATGTGCATGTATTTATGGGGGAAAGGTTGTCCACATGTTGACTCTTGTTCTCCATCAGGCTTCAAAGGGGTATCCAAAAGTTTCTAATGAAATTGAGATGATGGTCAAATATGATGTGATGAATCCAAAGTTAACACAAATTGGTGTAAAGAAAATGCTCTAAATTGTATACTATGTAAAATTATTGAATTGTACAATGATAAAGTATGACAAATAAATTATATGGGAGGCAAGTTTTGGACAAAAACCTAAATGATTGGTTACAAAGTGTTGACTACTCCATCTTTACATGCATACAATAATAAACTTAATGATTTGCTTTTGTATTTTTAAAGGAATTTTTTTTTTCCAAATTAAAGTTCATAATTTTTCTTCATTGCTTGTGATTGTGGTTGATGGAAACACCATATGGAAATAATATGTGGAGTGAACTATTTCCAAATATATTCAAAGTTGTAGGTGTTAACAATTTTAAGTGTAAACAATTGAAGGTTTAAAAAAATTTCTTTTTCTTTTTAACAGTTGTAACCATGAAAATGTTAGGTAAGAGAACTCTACCTAATGAGTGATAACTAAAGAGGATATTGATGAGGGAAAGGTTGTCCACTAATTCATTGTGTTCATGGTCACTTTCTCCTTAAACAGTGGCTGGACTGGTAATATCCGAGAGTGAAAATAGTAAGGGAGTGCTCGTCACTACCTAGTTCTGAAATAGTAGAATATACTGTGTACATGATATATAACTCATCGTGCACATGATATGCAATTATCAATGAGATTCTGATGAGTTACATATCACGCATGCAATATTGAACTCTAAATTAGTTTTAAGATATATTGGCCTAAAATTTGGGGGATCAATGTCATTTGAAGGTTTTAAGTACCAAGGATGAGTCATGAGGGCTTAACCATGTTTAGTGTAGGAAACACATGCCTTGGTCCCTAAAGTAAGAACTTATAATTCTGAAGGGCTAACATCAAGGAATCAAACCACTGAAAAAAAACTCTCTATGGGATATTTGGACTATGAATGGGGAATATATTGGTTCCATTTGAAGGTTTTGAACACTAGATATGGTATTCGGGAACTATACCAAGGTTGTATGAGGAACCTAAGACCTCAATATCTAATGTTAGATTATGTGGCACAATATCCCTAAATGAGACCTAAAAGAAACATGCATGACCTCCTTAGAGTTTTGCTGTTAAATCCAATTGGAGATATGTATTCCATTATGAGGGTTTTTCCTCTAAGGATGGGTCTTAGAGCCTTGACCATGATAGAGGGAATAAATGTATCCCAAGTATACCTAAAGCACGGATGGGTGACATGAGAAAGGAATCAAACCACCACAAGGTACCCATTTAGGATATATTTCACCTCTAAATAGGGAACTAGGTTCCACTATGAGGTTTTGAGTACCCACAATGGATCTAAAGGCCATGACCATGGTAATGGGAGGAAACTAGGTCCTTGGAAGGAAGAGGCATTCAACCACTACACAAAAACTATCTCGGGAACCTTTCATCTTGGAGTGGGGATGTCAAAACCCCAAATTTTCACAAAAATTAAATTTTTTTGATGTAACATAAACTGTTTATAGTTGCAGTTAGATAACTGCTAGTAGCTAGTAAAAAGAATGAAATAGTTAACAAAAGTAACCATTAACTTAAACACATATAGATTAATACTATTTTAATTTTGATTTGTGATGTAAATAATCTGCATTCAGTTGTTTCTAGTTACACTGACAATTTGTTTTGTCAAGTAGGTGATAAGTTACTTTCTAACAGGGGCTTACTTAGCGATTGCTAACTTTTCTGGAATTCTGGATCTTACAGGCTTGACAGGTAAATTTTGACCCAGTAAAAGTTTATTAAAGCATTAATCCAGATATACTTCTTTTAGCATAGAATATACTGCTAGAGCAAAATTTTGCTTACTTAATTCAAGGGTTCTATGAGGTAAAGTACCTTCTCCTTATTTATGTTGCAACTATATCAGTATTTTAAATGCATGTCGATATGATCAATATATTTGCACTATTGAATGACTATCATAAGAATGACTGCTACTTAGATTAAACTTCTTTCTATCATTACTAAGCTATTTCCAGTCCTTAATAGAGCCCAAGATTTAGCATATCCATACTCTTACTGTGACTAAGGTTTATTGCTATTACTAATATAAATTTACAACACTGTTCATAAGTAAAGAAACAGACCTAAGGCCTTTTGAGTAACAATTTTACACAGAAGTCTTAGCTTTACCTTTTAATAAGCTTAGTGGAGGAAGTTTATTAGATTATTAATGCATTGCATTTACAATTGACCAATTGTATAATTGTCGTCAAATTGTGGCTTCTATTTGTCCAATTTCTTCATGACCTAAACAATGTGATGATATTACAATATTATCTTATTTGTTTAAAAATACTTGTGATACCACATGTATACTTAGATAATTTTACTGTCCTTTACTACTAAGACTAATTAGCCTTGATTGAAATCATTTGGAGCTTTATTTACTTATGAAGACCAAGAATTTCGACTTCCCTGAAGTTTATCCCAGTACTATAGACTTCTTACAAAAATAAGAATCTATTCTAGAGTAAAAATACTTTTTATATACATAATGTTGATTTATAAATTAAAATCATCACCATTAATGTTTATATAAAGACTAGCTCTAATAACATAGTTATTCAAGGTAATTATTGAATCAATTATTATTATGAAAAACTATTAACTTGTATTTAAGGGTTTATACCCTACTAGGGATCTCTCCATAATTGTTATTAATCCATTTGAAGATTTCAAAGTTTACAAATATCAAGTTTAACAATACCATATAAGCTTTGGTTCGTTATTAATGAATGTTCATGTTTATATTATCACAATGGGGTTAACGATACTCTACAATCTCATACTCCATCATTATTTAACTTATGATTATCATTGTTACACTACGCTTTGACTTTGTATATAATATTATCATTTTGAACATTGTGGAGATTATTAACAATGATTTGGTCCTGACAGCGTAATGCAGACTATAGAACTCAACCCACTATGGACTTGATAATTTTGGGGGCACGTGGAACATCCACCACCATGCAATGCATGATTTAAAAGTCTCCATCGCAACCCTAGCTCTTCATTGTTTTGTCGAGGGTTTGGTCTTTGTTACGTCTGGTTTGCTGCGGCCATGAGGGCACACCTGTACTCGTCCCAGTTTCATTGTCTGTGAAATGAAACGTTGCCACTCTAGTGTGGTGGTTGGAGAGACATACAACTCTCATTTGGTTTTCTTCCTGCTTACACTATGTTGTCATGAGGGTAGTGTAGCTCTGTCAGTGTATTCTTTTTAGTGTTGAACTCTTTCGTGGCCGTTGCCCAGACTTGCTCTTTCTCTCGTCGTCAGTGTAGCTTGTATCGTGAGCCCCCGCCATCTCTGTCACTTGCGAGTACTAGGGTTTTGGGCTGCTCGTTATCCTGATTTGCTGTGCTAGTTTGTTCCTTCATGGCTCCATATTCTTCACTTCCAGGTGAGGTAATTATTTTAAGTTTATTACCAATTTTTATTTACAATTTAAAAATAAATGAAAACACAGTTCTAATTAAACCCTTGGTTTTTTGCTTGCAGACTTGTAGTTCGACACAGGCTTGGCAGAACCTTTTCCCAAGTTTGGATTCACCACAGAACCTACGGGTAATCCCCGGTTACAATGTGGCTCCTCCTTGCTTGTACATATTATGGAAAAAAAGTTTCATTGGAGAAGTGGTTCGCCTTCGGTTCAATCAGTGTTTTTAGATGTTTTAGCTCAGTTGATAGTATGTATTTTTGGTTATTACACCCTTGCTTGTAGCATGGTTACTCCGGCCATAATGCCATGACTTGTATTCACTGTTTTCAACTTAATGACAAGTTTTTATAGCCTATGACTAAGTACTGATATACTCAGTTTCGTAATATGTGGGATTTTCCCGTGTACAGGGTTTAATGATTCTCTGTTTTCAAATATTAATAAAATATACACTGTTTTATAATAGTTATTACTTGTAAGGAAGTTTCTATAAGTTTATCGTTGTTTTGTCTTTCGAACCCTCGCCAAGGTGCTGGGTGAAGTACATTTGTTATAACTTAAGCCTTTTGGCCTGTCAGAGAAATATACTTGGTTCCAAGGGCTCTTTTTAGCTTCGTGAGTTTGTCTTGATTATGAAATGGTTTTAAAAGGATTTTATAAAGTTAGAGCTCTGTCTTGTTTATCTTTATCAGTTATATAACCTGCTAGTTATGACTCTGTGTATTTTGGTCTTCCCTTCCTCGACTATTAATAATAATAATATTTTGTTTTGATATTTTCTTGTAAATAAATAATGATAATATAAAGACTGTCAGTTCAGTCATAGTGTAATTTTTATAGGTTATGTTTTTCAGTTAGGGTTAAATCCTAGGGTTACTGAAAAAGAACCGTCAGAATAAATCAATCTTAAATCTATTAGTTAAGATGGTTTATGTTTACCTATTGTTACAATAGTTTTGAATATGGTTTATTCTGTTAGTAATTCCCTTCCCTTTTAAATAAAAGAGTTATATAAATGCTGTAAGTTCTTAGTTTAATTCTAATTACTGTTTATTTTTAAGTTCTTGTTTGTTTACTACTCTTCAGAATTACATAATAATAAAACAATTAAATCTGTGACCTAGATTATCTCTTTATTTATATTAGTTAAATAAAATAGTTAGGGTTTTCAACCTAAAGTTTTACCTTTACAGGTATAAACCTGATAATTATAAGATAGTCTCTTCATAGTAAATATTTAGTATATACTAGTTATTAATTGTACTTTCAATGCTTCTATTTACTAACTGTATCTATTACTATAACTCTAAAGTGATTTTCTGCTACATTACCTTTAGTTACTGAGTGAACCGAGAAGCATAAATATGTTATAACACTTGTTTAACCTACATAATACTTTAACATGAATAAAAATTACTCTATTGTCTGTGTTTATACAATCTTGTCTACACAAAACATTCTCTTATTTTCTTAAACATTCTACGTGTGATAAAATACTGCTATCTCTTTTCCAATAGGTTTACATAAATAAGCTTGTAAAAAAAACAATAAACATAAATCACCAGGTCACTATTCTTTTGTTTAATAGCCTAAACACTGAAATAAATTACTCTATTAACTACAAAATGCAGAACCATCTCTATTCTATTCCATCTCTTAATCATTATCTTTCATCTATTGTAAATACTCTATCTGTGCTGGAGTACGGCCTAGTCCGTCCTTGTGTGGAAAAACACAGATTAAAATTATTTTCCATTCTAACAAATTACAAACTGAATATTTAACATGCATTTAATAGCTAGTTTCAGATTTATCTATCTAAACACAGTAAAAAAAATAATGTAGAACCTGATTAGAATAGACAACAACAATATTAGGAGGCCGTTCCTCCCTACCAACTCCTAGAGAGCTCTCAAACAACGCTTCCTCAAGATCCCCGAGCCTGTTCCTGGTCTTCTTGGCTGAGAAATGGTGGAGCATGCAAACAGTAGACTAGTCCAATGACTCAGTAAAACACCCTGCACTCAGTAGTAAGATCTTTCAGCTTAAAAGCTGCACTAGATCACTCAGCAGTTATCCCCTCAAACTCTTTCCACAATTCCCTTCCATTGAATTTCTCTGAAGTACATTCACCTGAATGATCACTTCTCTGGAATGAGTAGCCTCAACTCTCTTCAATGGGCATTTTTATAAAGATTGCCTAGGTCTTTTGGGTCAGTTGTCATTAATTGAGCCACCTGCTTTGATCCCACTTTCTTAGGGGATCATGACCCCAAATGTAGGGAGGTTGCCACCTGCAACAGTTGGAAGTGGTTTGAGGATGCTGCCACATGTCTGTTTGCTCTCCACCCAATCTCCTCCACCAATTTGACTAGTAAACACTCTTTAACAGCTCTCCTAAGTTGTTGTCTCCACCTTTATTTATTTATACTTAAAATATTGAGAATTACATTAAATATCCTTGACTCTAATGAGTCATCAATTTCAACTTAGCATAAAATTTAACATATTGTTTCAAATAATATAAAATTGTTTTTTTGCAAAATTGGGGCATGTGACATACACACCCCCTTAGAACATAACATCATCCTTGATGTTATTTATTCTTCATCCTCAGAATTCCTCTAGGATAGAATTGGATATGCATCTCGCATATTACTTTCCAATTCCCAGGTGGCTTCTTCTGGACTAAGGTGCTTCCATTGCACCTTCATCTGACCAATGTTGCGGTTCCGAAGTGTGATCTCCCTCCGCTCGAGGATATAGTCCGGTTCCACCAGAAAATATCCTTCTGGTTCCACCTGTACATATTCCATTTAACAACATGAGTAGCATCATGAACATATTTCTTTAATACGGAAATGTGAAAAACATCATGTAATCTTAAATTTGGTGGTAATGCTAATTGATAAGCTACTTATCCAATCCTAGACAGTATTTCAAATGGACCATAGTAACGAGGTGCTAGTTTTTCACAGCTTCCCAATCTCAGAGAGCTCTTTTTGGGACTCACCTTGATGAACACATGTTCACCTACCTGAAACTCTTTTGGAGTTCTTTTAAGGTCTGCTTGGATTTTTTGTCGATCCTGTGCAACTTTTAGATTAACTTGTACCTGCTTTACAATTTCTTCCATTTCCTTTAACAGTTCAGGTCCTAATACAAATCTATCCACCGGATTACTCCAAGAGATAGGAGTATTACATTTCCTTCGATACAAAATTTCGAAAGGACTAAATCTAGCGGATGCCTGGTAATTATTATTATAAGCAAATTCTACCAGATGCAAATAATCCTCCCATTTACCTGGGTGGTCCTTCACATACATTCTTAATAAATCTTCTGGTACATAGTTTACTCTTTTAGTTTCTCCATCTGTTTGAGGATGGAACGAAGTACTAAAATTTAATGTAGTATTTAATCCTTTAAACAGAAATTTCCAAAAGTTACCTGTGAATTTAGGATCTCTATCTGAGATTATGACTTTCAGTATTCCATGCAGTCGCAAAATCTGTTTTAGAAAGATATCAGCTATTTTTGCAGCTTTATATGTAGTTTTAACAGGTATAAAGTGAGCTTCTTTACATAACTTATCAACCACTACCATGATAGAATCATTCAAATTCTGATTTCTAGGCAGTCCAGTAATAAAATTGAGACTGATTATCTCCCATTTCCAATTAGGAATGGGTAGTGGCTGAAGTAATCCAGCTGGGTGTTGATGTTCAATTTTCACCTGTTGACATTCAAAACACCTAGCAATATACTCTGCCAATTCAGTCTTCATGTTTGGCCAAAAATATTCTTTTCTTAACATAGTTATAGTCTTTTGATAGCCTGGATGACCTGAGTATGGATTTTTATGAATTTCATCCAAAATTAACAAATTAACTTTAGGTACGTTAGGTATATATATCCTGTCTTTATACAGTAAAAATTCTTTTGCATTCAAACTGTACCCTTTACTTAAGCTTTCTGTTGAATTTTCTTTTGCTTTAGCTTGTAAGTTTTGGTAAATTTCATCTTGTTCTATCCCTGCTTTAAGTTGTTCATCCAAATTTGTTGTATAAGTGCTGATAACTGCTGTGAAATTCAGCCTTGCATTCCTACTTAATGCATCAACAACTTTATTTTCTTTACCTTTAATGTGCTAAATTTTGAAATCATACTCACTTAGAAAAGCTAGCCACCTAGCTTGTCTGGAATTTAGTTTAGGGTGATCTAACAGATACTTTAGTCCTTTATTATCAGTCATTAAAATAAATTTGCTACCAATTAGGTGATGTCGCCATATCTTTAGAGCATGTATAACAGCTGCTAATTCCATATCATAAGTTGCATAATTATTTTCATGAATTTTTAATTTCCAAGACTCATAGGCAATAACATGCCCTTCTACCAACTCCTGGAAAGCGCTCAAACAACGCTTCCTCAGGAACCCCGAGCCTGTTCCTGGTCTTCTTGGCTAAGAACTGGTGGAGCATGCAAACAGTAGACTAGTCCAATGACTCAGTAAAACACCCTACACTCAGCAGTAAGATCTTTCAACTTAAAAGCTGCACTAGATCACTTAGCATCTGTCCCTTCAAACTCTTTCCACAATTCCCTTCCATTGAATTTCTTTGAAGTACATTCACCTGAATGATCACTTCTCTAGAATGAGTAGCCTCAACTCTCTTCAATGGGCATTTTTATAAAGATTGCCTAGGTCTTTCAAGGGTCAGTTGTCATTAATTGAGCCACCTGCTCTGATCCCACTTTCTTTGGGGATCATGACCCCAAATGTAGGGAGGTTGCCACCTACAATAGTTGGAAGTGGTTTGAGGATGCTGCCACATGTCTGTTTTCTCTCCACCTAGTCTCCTCCACCAATTTTACCAGTAAACACTCTTTTAACAGCTCTCCTAAGTTGTTGTCTCCACCTTTATTTATTTATAATTAAAATATTCATAATTACATTAAATATCCTTGACTCTGATGAGTCATCAATTGCAGCTTAGCATAAAATTTAACATATTGTCTTCAAATAATATCAAATAATATAAAATTGTTTTTTTGCAAAATTGGGGCATGTGACAAGGGATATAAGTGCCATTTACAAGTTTTTAGTATTGTTGGAGCAGAGTCTCGCAGCTACAGGAAAAGATACCATTTTGGCGGATAGACAGTTTGGAGAAGACGAAGAGATAAGGTGAAGCTACGACACCGTAGCACATTTCTAGCTGCAGAGCAGAGCCGAAAACTATGACTATTGAAACAGAGAAGTCAAAGAAGACGAGAGTACCTGAGTAGGCGAGAAGAGAGAGCTCAACCACTGCATTGAAGGAAGCAGTGAAGACAGGAGGGCTCAGCTACCCTCATAAAGGAAAAGGAGAAACGAGGCCGAGGTATTGAAGATGAAGGACAGAAGAAGGGAAGCGGTGCATAGTACCCATGGTCAGTGTCGGGAAGCATGGAAGCCTCTGCAGAGAGTAGTGGTGTGACGAAAAGTGGCTACCCCAAGTACAGATACGCCGACTGTCACTAGTTAGGGTTTGGGTTACTGTTGGGATAGGCCCACAATGTTGTAATGGTGAGACCTTCGGGCCGCCTATAAAGGGATGTAATTTGTATTGTAAAAGGTTGGCATTTTGGGCATTTTAGGCCATCCAGCTAGTCAGATTATCAGTAGTCTGTTAGCTTACTGTTATTTTGCATTATAACAATCCGCAGGGATTGATAGACAGAGAGAGAGAGAGAGTGAGAGTATATTGTAAGAAGGAAATATAGAGATAGAGAAGAGATCTAGGAGAGAAGGGCTCCAGGCTGAGTGCGGAGTTACCCAGAAGATCCCTAGCTGCATATGCGGTGCAGCAGAACTGTGTACCTCTCTCAAGTTATAATATAGAAACACAGTTCTGTGGACATAACTTCCATCCTGGAGGTGAACCATGTAAAATCAGAGTGTTATGTGTTTGATTCATGTGATTGTATTTACTAGTTATATCTGTCATTCATTACATGAACTTTGCTTACAGTAAATGTATGTGTATGTTATTCAGTTCATTGCACATTACAAGGATAAATGCAAGTTGAAGTCTTTAGGTATTCTGTATAAGGATTTGTGTAAGTCTCACTTAAGACAATTAAGTGTTGCAGTATAAAACAGCTTTGCGCATCGTGTCCAGTAAGTTAACACCAGTAAGATAAGTACGCTGAGTCGCAACGGTAGGATATCGCAGGGAGGCGATATCGCACCAGTAGAGGAGCTGCGGTGCGCGATACTGAGGGCTGAGAAGCAAGTGTAGGACAGAGTTAGGTGTTGCCCCGAGTGCGGCGATGCGATAGAGGTTGGAGTCATTGCGAGCAAGAGGAAAATGCGCATCGCATCGCAGAGAGGAAAGAGCGGTCTCGTGAGCTAAGAAGGGCTGCGAGACGCACGTAGGATGCCACACAGAACCTGGTTGAGACACTTGAGTCCCCGACCAACCCATTAGGATCACTTCGGGTGAGACTTCAGACCGCTCTGCGGTCTGTCATCGAAAGGGCCAGTGAGCTAGGGGTGTTGTTGGTTCATTATAGTAAACCTAGGTCTGCCCACACGACCAACAAATGGTTCCGTTGCTGGTTTTGAACAAACTGAGCACAGATGTTCTGTTGGCATCCTACTAGAGACGAAATCAACGAGTGGGTTGTGTCTAATGAGAAAGAGTTTACTGAACGAGAGAACAAGAATCCTAGACTGAGTACAGAGGACTGGTTACAAAAACATATCGTTACAAACCTAGACGCGATATTTTTTGCAACCTTTGGAAACGAGCTTTACGACTGGTTATCAAAGTTGACTGATAAGAACATATTCAAGAAGAAAAGAAACATTGTCTGGACACCGGAGCTGATTCAGACCGTGAAGAACCTTGATAATCCCATTACGAGGACAGTAGACTTCTGGCTTGCGAGTGTGCTAGAAGGCTTCGTCACAGAGTTTGCAGTCGACCAGAGAAAAAGCTTCAGCAACGTTGAACGGTACTTCTTCAAAGGATGTCGCGGTAAGTACCTAAAATCTTTAAACTTGTCCATTAAGATGCTATTATATGAAAAAGGAAGAATGGATCTAATTTCAGATGAATAAGTAAAGATAGTAATGTCACAAGAGTTTGAAATTGATTTTGATGACATTGGACGTACACGTAGTGGAAAGAAATACAAAATAGATTTCAGCTATCCCATATTTGAAGATAGTTCAGATAATACTAGAAAACAGAGTCACAGTACCACAGACAGAACAGAAAGGGGTATCCCTTACCACCCTTATACCCCACAAAAACAGATCGGGACTCAGAGCAATCCTGTAGGAACTCCATCTAGTAGTTCCCAGACAGTACATACTACCGCTACATCACCACCACCTACATCACCGAGTGGTAGTAACACAGCAAATCAACATCCACCATGTAGAAATAGAATGGGGGATGATATGAAGCTACCTATCTTTTAAGGGTACAGGGGCAGAGGACCCAGAGTAGCATTGGTTTCTATGTGAATCCGTGTGGACCATTAAAGCAATCAATGATGATAATAGTAAACTTGTATAGTTGGTCACCACACTGAGAGAACGAGCTTTAACATGGTATGTGAAGTATACCTCAGCGGTACCCAGAACACTTGTCCAGGTCAGGACTACCATGATTAAAGAGTTTAAGAAACCTAAGTCTGAGTCACAGTGCATTACAGAGCTCAAAGACATCAAACAGTTACCTACAGAGTCAGTGTGGGACTTTGATCAGAAATTTAAAGCCCTTATAGACCAAGTCAGCTTTGAGTTTGCGCCAAAGGAGCATAAGGAATGGTTTATTGCAGCGCTGCTCCCTCACATCAGACTACCATTAATGCAGCAGAAACTCCAGACGCAGGACGACGCATTGGAGATGGCGATGAAACTAGAGGCTTCACCTCTAGCTGAAACTAGCACAGGTATGACAAATCTGCAAAACCAGTTGGCTAATCTCACGATACAGATGCATGAACTAAGAAAGGGAAAGAGTTGCGCAAGACATTTGGTGCGTAAAGTGTAAAGCATAAGGCCATACTAAAGATAACTGTCCAGTCTTTGTAGAATATCTAGCAACCGGGGCTCCTAACTCCTTACCACAGACCCATGGGCCGTGGTGTGAAATATGCAAAACAAGAGGACATCTACCTCACTAGTGCCCTTTACTTCAGAAGTACGTGCAGACACCTAAGGACTTATACTGCTTCTTTTGCAAGTCAGTAGGCCATGATGAACACGATTGTCGAGACTATGATCTCATGGTCGGATCAAAGCAAGACCTGTACAGAGTCCAATCAGAAACACAGGGTCAAGCAGCAGGACCGTAACATGATCCGGCTTATGTTGGCCGAGGAGGAGGATTCAGAGGACGAGGAGGATTCAGAGGCTTTGGCCGTGGAGAAGGCTTTGGCCGCGGTCGCGGACCAGTCACTTGCTACAACTGTGGAGTTGTAGGACATTATGTTAGGGAATGTCAAAGCCCTACCACCACATGTAACTATTGCAAATATTACGATCACGTTATAGAAGACTATCCTACCTTGATAGCTAAGATCAGAGAACCTAAGACAGCAGTACACCAGAACATCCAGTTTATTGCTGCTGAACAGGACGAACCAGAACTAAGAATCAACATTGTGACTCGCAGTGGTGTTTCCACCAATGAGACATCGCAGGTTACTAAAAAGACCACAGGTCAGGAGTGGGTGCGTAAAGCTCCTAACAAAGCAACACCACTTGACCTACAGAAGAACAAACAGACATTTCAGGAAGCTAAGACTTTCTTTGATGACCCTATGCAATCAGGATCACAGGTACCGCTGTCTAGGGGTGTACCACAGCAAGCACCTTGTGGCATTATCCCTGACCAGACATCGCAGGTTACCACATCAGGCGCTTGCGACGAAGACGAGTTGGCAGGAAGTGTACAATCCTTTCTGCGCAGCTCTTTAAAACTTGTGAGAAATGAGCAAGCTATTGGAGAAATTCAGCGCATCATAGATCAGTGTCATCCATCTTCTTCCATGAGCAGTGCATAGCATGCTATTCATAGTATTAGGGGACATACAAGAACAGGAAGAGAGATGCGACTCACAGCACAGTTTGGAGAATTTGAAATGGACGAGGTCATCCTAGATCTAGGATCAGAGGTAAATGTTCTGACTAAGCAGACATGGGAACAGATGGGTAGCCCTAAGTTAGTCAGATCACCTATCCACCTCAGATTAGCTAATCAACAGAGGGTATCACCCCTGGGTCGATTATCGTAGGTGCCAGTTGACATTGACGGAGTTCGCAGCTCTGCGGACTTCAAAGTTATAGAAATTATTGGCGATAGTAGACCATATCCAGCACTACTAGGCATTGATTGGGTGATCGGTAACATGGCCGTTATCGACTTAAAGAGAAGACAAATGACCTTTGAGGACGCGCAGATCTGGGTCATCGCGCCATTAGATCCTCTTCAGGGTCCTAGATACATTGAACCTATCCGAGCAGAGGAAGAGGCACGTAACATGGACAGTCTCTATCAGATGACTGCGAACCAGAGCGACTACATCAATCCAACCATAGAAGGGCACATTAGTTGGCGATGCGACAGCTCATGCACATCGGACTCGGATGTTGGTCTAGAGAACTAGTAGAACAGACTTTACGAAGTCTCATCGCACAGATGTGCGTATATGACTAAGTCACTGCGATGGATTGGCGTAGAGATCATTGAGATTCCATCATTTCATGGTATAACAGACATCCAAGAATTTCTCATGCAGTTTGAACAACAAATCCCTCACGAGCAGAGGATTGCAGCTATGGACCTTCCAGTACAAGCTACACCTGCAAGATGTTGGTATGCACATAAAGAGAATATCGCATCATGGGATGATCTTAAGAGATTGATGGCAATCAGATTCTCTACCGACAGAGAGCATATCCAGCAGCGATACACAGGAGAAAGTGACCCCAGGACACACATTCAGACATGTGAACAGAATTGGTCGGACATTCCCGAGGATGAATGGGTTCATCGATTCATTCACACTTTAGACCCAGTTCCACGGAACTGGTACACAGAGACTGAATTGCGCAAGGGAATGATTACATGGCCACTTCTAATAGATAGCTTTCTACTCACCTTCGCTTTTGAATCTAAGTATCCAAATGTTGATCAGGACCTAGATGTAATAAAGATTAAGATATTTGAGGATTGTACACTATCAGTACAAACTCAACCTGAGTGGGCCATCCAGTTAGAAGATGCACTTGAGTGCTACAATTTTGCAATAGAACCAGAGGAGGAGGATGAGGATCCTCGCAACATCAACATTCCGGAGTCAGAAGGGACTCATGACGTTGATGGACCGAAGCTACAGACTCCAGAAATCACAGAGCCACTCAAGATTAAAAAGATCAATATTGGCACAGACACAGAACCAAAGTTTGCCTCTATTGGAGACTACTGGACCGATGAAACAGTTGTACAGATTGCAAACTTGTTACATGACTATCAGGACCTATTTCCCACCAAGTTCACAGAGATGAAGGGAATAGTCAGAGACCTGGGAGTAATGAGGATACCACTGAAAGAGGATGCTAGACCAGTCAAGCAGCATCCATATAGATTGAATCCGCGCTACAAAGAAAAAGTTAAGGATGAGATCGATAAGATGCTAGCAGCATGCAACATTGAGCCTGAAGAAGAGAGTGAATGGGTTAGTCCCATGGTCGTGCAAGAGAAGAAAACCAAAGGAGACATCAGGATCTATGTCGACTTACGTAAACTCAATGACGCATCGCTTCATGTTCCATTCCCGACACCTTTCACTGATGAAGTACTAGACAATGTGGGAGGACAGGAGGTCTACTCCTTCACTGATGGCTTTTCAGGCTATCACCAGATCAGGATCCACCTAGAAGATCGCCATAAGACCACGTTTGCAACAGAATGGGGTTCATTCTAGTATACGGTAATGCCCTTTGGT
Organism: Pseudotsuga menziesii; assembly: GCA_001517045.1. NCBI lineage: Eukaryota > Viridiplantae > Streptophyta > Pinopsida > Pinales > Pinaceae > Pseudotsuga > Pseudotsuga menziesii. Next base: position 43,961 of record LPNX011143428.1, read on the forward strand.
CTTAAGAATGCACCAGCTATATTTTCTAGAGTAGTAGTTGTTGTATTTAAGGAATACATCCATAAATTCCTAGAAGTTTATTTTGATGATTGGACTGTATTTGGGTTAATTGACAAGCACATAGGAGATTTAAGACTGATGTTAGATAAATGTAGGCAGTACCAGATTTCTCTGAACTTGAAAAAATGTATATTCTGTGTGCCATTTGGTATTTTGTTGGGTCACATTGTTTGCAGACAAGGCTTGATGGTAGATCCCGCAAAGATTGCCATCATTGTAAATCTTTCAGCACCTAACTCAGTCAAACAATTGAGATTAGTACTTGGTCATACTGGGTACTACAGAAAATTCATCAAGAAATATGCAAAGATCACAGCACCGATGGAAAAACTGTTAAAGAAAGATGTAAAATTCCTATGGAATGAGGAATGCCAGCAAAGTCTAAACACACTTAAAGAGCCTAATGGTTACAACACCCATCTTAGTATTCCCAGACTGGACTAAACCGTTTCATGTCCATGTGGATGCATCTGGCATCGCACTAGGGGTTGTTTTAACGCAACCAGGAGAAGGAGGTATCGATCATCCTATCGCATACTCCAGCAGAAAGCTGTCGACAGCAGAAAAGAACTACACCACGACAGAAAGAGAAGGCTTAGCTATGGTGTACGTGCTACAGAATTTCAGGCACAACTTGTTGGGTGCCTCGTTCAAGATGTTTACTGACCATTCCGCATTGAAGTATCTGGTCAATAAGGCAGTGTTAGGGGGAAGAATCTGCAGATGGTTACTCCTCTTTCAGGAGTATGATTTTGAAATCATTGTCAAACCAGGAAGATTGAATGTTGGACCTAACCATCTGTCACGAATAGACTCAGGAGAAGAGCCAAGTAATCTAGAAGACAATTTGCCAGATGCGTAATTGTTTTCTATTCAGATCGCAGATGAGTACTATGCTGATATCATTCACTTTCTAACTACAGGAAGGGCACCTGAGGAGTTAACCAAGCATCAAAAGAGGCAATTGGTTGTTAAAGCAGCAGGCTTCACCCTAATCACAGGACAACTATATAAGTTAGGTCCAGATGAAGTCTTGCGCAGATGTGTGATGCCGCATGAAAAAGGGGCTATTATCAGAGAAGCACATTCAGGTACCACAGGAGGTCATTTCGCAGGAAAGCCGACTGCGCAGAAAATCCTAACCGCAGGATTATGGTGGCCTACGTTACACAAAGACACTAAGGACTTTTGTAGATGCTGCGATATCTGCCAGAGGGTAGGAAAACCCTCGCGAAGAGATGAAATGCCGTTGCGACCACAAGTTACGTTAAGCGCATTTGACATGTGGGCTATAGACTTTGTGGGTCCTATCAACCCACCAGGAAAACGAACTGGTGCTAGATATATCATCACTGGAACAGAGTACCTCACCAGGTGGGCCAAGGCCAAAGTAGTAAGAAACTGTGATGCTGCTACAGCCGCATAGTTCATTTTCGAAAACATCATCACTAGATTTGGATGCCCAGTAATTTTGATGAGCGATCAAGGCACACACTTCTTGAATCGCACCATTGAGGCCTTAACGGAAGAATTCCAGACACAGCACCATAAGAGCACTCCCTACCACCCGCAAGCTAATGGTACAGTGGAGGCCTTTAACAAGATTTTAGAAAATGCTCTTACTAAGATATGCAATAGCCAAAGGAATGATTGGGACCTCATAGTTAATGCTGTATTATGGGCATATAGGACTACATGCAAGAAACTTACAGGACACACACCTTTCAGCTTGGTGTATGGACAGGAGGCTGTTATTCCTATGGATTATATCCTTCCCAGTTTAAGAATTGCTCAAATCACTGAAATGGATGATACAGACACAGTGCATGAGAGGCTAGCACAGCTGCTTGCCTTAGAGGAAGACAAATTCATCGCTGGATTCCATCAGAAAGTGCAGAAGGCACGAGAAAAAGCTTGGCATGACAGGCACATTAAGAGTAAGACTCTTTAGATTGGAGACCTAGTACTCCTCTATGACATAAATTTCTTAAGTTTCCAAGAAAGTTCAAGACGCATTGGTTGGGGCCATATCAAATACAGCAAGTCATAGAGGGAGGAGTCGTTCAGCTCAGTAAACTAAATGGGGAACTTCTTCCCACGATGATCAATGGAAGCAGGCTTAAGCTTTATAGTGACAGCCACTCCACCTCTCAACCCTAATTCAGAGTCATGAAAGGTGCAGATGTCCAGTGTAGTTGAAAGGAGGCATCGCACCGGGAATTAGTCTACACCGGCAGGTATTCTAAGTATAAGGAATCGCATAAGGACTGTTCATTTTGATTTTTTTTTATAAAAAAAACTGACACGTGTAAGTTGTTTGGAACAAGTGATGCGGTGTTGCATCGCAGCAGCACGATGTTTCTCCGTGCCACGTACCTAGTTGCAACGAGACAGAGGGCTAGTCAAGTCACCGTCTGATAGGCAGTTAATGAGGAGATGACCGGTATACCTTACCGTACATTTGGCATGGCATAATCAATTTTTCCAGATTTGGCAAATCTTCGACGAGACTGGCGCCTGCACACACACGTTTCGAGGAATATTGATAAGATTTCAGCATTTATTGAGGAACAGAATGACGGGTGTGGTCTCCTCCAAGCAATTAATACGACCGATGGGTTCAGTCTAGATGACCGTTGCGTCCGGGATTACCGCCTTCAGTATAAAAGCAGAAATTATTCAGTCAGGAGGGTTACTTTTGCAGAGAACCGAGAGCTATAGAGTGCAGTGTTAAGTTTCCCCTGTCTAGAGCTAATTTTAGTTATAGAGTGCTGTGATTTCCAGAGTTTGCAGCCATTGCCAATCCAAAGTATAACACTGAGTGGGTTCTGTCGGAGGATGAACCTCTAGAAGCGATTTTGGAAAGATTCGAGCGTGGAGGCCTTACAGCTGCTATGACCACGCCAAGTTCATCACAGACCGGATAGCGACCAGGGATGAGGAGCCAAACTCACATAAGAGAAGAATCCAGTCTAGATCTTGACCAAGAAGTTCATAATGCAACAGACTACATCATACCACGAGTTGATGGCGCACCAGAGGTAAAAATTCCCAAGAGTGGTAAGTTTCCTATTCCTATTCCACAGATTGATTCTCGAGTAAAGGAGGACGAAGATCTATTAGGATATGCCACTGTTTCTAAATTTGTAGATTATAACCTGGGCGATAGTAAGACATACCCTCACTTCCAGCCAGATCAGTACCTTACAATTCAGAAGAACCCAAGGACAGGCGCAGATGAATATGTTCCCATGGCACATGTCCAGATTCTTGAGTGCTCAGGGTTGCTCAATCTGTTAAGAATACCACATTTTGGACGTGGCGCAGAGGTTAATGGCATGGTGCGCATCTTACTTTCATGCGTACATGGGGGTTACCTCTGGCTTGGTCACAAGGTCGACCTGAACATCGACCTAATACACTGCATTACTGGCCTGTCCAAGACTGGTCAAGTCCCGAAGACAAATATAACAGGAAAAGCCAAGGATTCCAAGCTATCACCAACCCTAGTCGCCAAGTATAAACTGTAGCGAAGAGGTAGGGCTTACGACATTGCAAGCTTAACAGACGATACTCTTAGATTTACAGCTAGTCTGCTTGCAGGTAGACTGTTAACCAAGGTTCGCCCTAAGGAAGTCACAGGATCAGTAATTAACCTGGCCATACAAGTTGTAGAGGGGGAACAGTTCAATTGGTCTTTATTTTTGTTAAATATGTTTCAGCAAGATTGTTTGCAAGCTCGGGATGAGGCAACCCACCCATTCCATTTTTCATGGTTGCTGATACTCTATGCATTCGTCGGATGGAAGGAGCCGCCCCATACACAATTTCGACAGCTAGCGAGTGGCGAGCCCAGAGGTACGCGCTACACAAACTTATGGGAGACTAGCAACCCAGCCAAGAAAAAGGTCAATGCGATAGTATTCTATGAGTACTATAGGCTGCTGAGGAACGTCATTGAAGAAACACCACGGATCAGCAAGGAGGTCGTGGACATATATGATGATCGGTTCGATTTTATGGTGGACCGCCATAGATTTTACCTGAGGCCAAAAAGAACTAAAAGGGATGATTGGGCTAACGGTTTTTTCAGGATGACAATGAAAGATATCAAAGGCATCATCAAGGACTTTTATGTCGATTGGAAGCAATCATTAGAAGACACCACACCCCTACCATCAGGCACTGCACAAATAGACCCATCGGATAAAGGCAAAGACAAAATGGAGACCGAAACGCAAGATGCAGCACAAGTGCCACTGCCAGGACAAAAGAGGAAGGATGGAGAACAAGGGACACCAGACACGCAGACAATGCAAGATGGAGAAGAAGATATACCAGAGACATAGAAAAAGAAAAAGCACAAAGCAACAAAACCAGTTTCGAAGACTGCACTGACAAAGGATGATTATGAACTCATTGCAACAAGAATGAATGACACATTGAAGGACTCATTCGAGGCGATGCAGACATCGCAGGAAAAGATACAGAGCACGGTAGAAAAGCAGCTTCTGGACTTAAAGATAATCACTGAGAAGACTGCCATGATACAGGTTCTGCCAATAAAGGTGACCGCAGGAGAAAGTTCAACACAGTCGATTTCCTGCGAGGAAAATTTCGCAACAGATCGTATCAATACAGTTTTGATACCACCAGGGAGCATCCGATTCCTTGAGTCAATGAAGGATGTACCAATGCAGATTAGGCAACCTGTCAAGGTTAATCTCGCAGAGTTCCACATTGACCAGTTACAGATGATCCAGCAGCAGCTAAGCGCAGAGCTCAGAAGTAGAGAGCTTGCGACCTGTAAGCAGAACACACAGCTCAAGCAGCAAAATGCAGCACTCGCCACCAGCTATCAAAAAAAGGCAGACGAGTTAAAAACATATGAAGTAAGAGAACATGATCTCTCTCAAGTCTTGCAGAGCATCGCATTGGAGTTACCCCAATGTAATATCGAGTTCGCCTTGCCTATCCTGCAGAAGGTAAGAAGAGTTGCAGACAGAGCAAAGGCTCTGGAGGAAACAATAAGCAGGATGGAAGAAACAATGATCAAAATGGAGGAAGACCACAAAGCGCAGATTGCTAAGCTTGAGGCTAGACCACTGGGCACCCCTTAGGCAGAAAAGGAAACCAGAGTAGAGGCCTTGCGACTCACTTCCGCGGAGATAAAATCTCGCATAGATGATGCCATGTCAGTACTAGCTGATGCGATGAACACATGGTCAGAGCTAGATGAGCCTCCCGAGAAAGTAGAAATCCAGCAAAGTATTAAGCAGATAGAGAATACCATAGCAGCAATGAAGGAAGAAATCAAGAGCTTAGCAGCTCTTCAGAAGATGAGGAAGACAACGGAGATGAACTGCTTGCAACAAGAAGCGCAGTGGTTGAGAGCAAAGGAGATACACATTAATAACCTGCTTCAACCATATCAGGAACAAATCACAGAGCTAGTCGATGCGGTTGAGCAGAAAGTTGGGGAGTTTACTGCTGCCAGAAACGAAATTGATACAGTAGAAGACTCAAGTATTAGTCAAGCTATGCTTGACTCGACGAAAGAGCATGTCACAGCTATGGAGAACGAAGTCACAAGACTTCAGGACAAACTTCAGCGCACTTCGTAGGAAGCCAAGGAGAAGCTACAGCAGGAGAAGCCTGTTGGTAGTGGCTCGGGGACAAGCCACAAGTAAGTGTTAGGGGACTATTGGAGCAGAGTCCCGCAGCTACAGGAAAAGCTGCCATTTTGGCGGATAGACAGTTTGGAGAAGACGAAGAGATAAGGTGAAGCTACGACGCTGTAACACGTTTCTAGCTGCAGAGCAGAGCCGAAAACTGTGACTGTTGAAACAGAGAAGTCAAAGAAGACGACAGTACCTGAGCGGCTGAGAAGAGAGAGCTCAACCACTGCATTGAAGGCAGCGGCGAAGACAGGAGGGCTCAACTACCCTCATAAAGGAAAAGGAGCAACGAGACCGAGGTATTGAAGACGAAGGACAGGAGAAGGGAAGTGGTGCATAGTACCCATGGTCAGTGCCGGGAAGCATGGAAGACTGTAGAGAGCAATGGTGTGACAGAAAGCGGCTACCCCAAGTATAGATACACCGACTGTCACCAGTTAGGGTTTGGGTTACTGTTGAGACATGCCCACAGTGTTGTAATGGAGAGACCTTCGGGCCGCCTATAAAGGGATGTAATTTGTATTGTAAAAGGTTGGCATTTTGGGCATTTTAGGCCATCCAGCTAGTCAGATTATCAGTAGTCTGTTAGCTTACTGTTATTTTGCATTGTAACAATCCGTAGGGATTGATAGACAGAGAGAGAGAGAGAGTGAGAGTATATTGTAAGAAGGCAATATAGAGATAAAGAAGAGATCTAGGAAAGAAGGGCTCCAGCCTGAGTGTGGAGTTACCCAGAAGATCTCTAGCTGCATATGCGGTGCAGCAGAATTGTGTACCTCTCTCAAGTTATAATATAGAAACACAGTTCTGTGGATGTAACTTCCATCCTAGAGGTGAACCACGTAAAATTAGAGTGTTATGTGTTTGATTCATGTGATTGTATTTATTGGTTATATCTGTCATTCATTACATGAACTTTGCTTACAGTAAATGTATGTGTATGTTATTCAGTTCATTGCACATTACAAGGATAAATGCAAGTTGAAGTATTTAGGTATTCTATATAAGGATTTGTGTAAGTCTCACTTGAGACAGTTAAGTGTTGCAGTATAAAACAGCTTTGCGCATCGTGTCCGGTAAGTTAACACCAGTAAGATAAGTACGCTAAGTCGCAGCGGTAGGATATCGCAGGGAGGCGATATTGCACCAGCAGAGGAGCTGCGGTGCGCGGTACCGAGGGCTGAGAAGCAAGTGTAGGACAGAGTTAGGTGTTGCCCCGGGTGCGGCGATGCGATAGAGGTTGGAATCATTGCAAGCAAGAGGAAACTGCACATCGCGTCGCAGAGAGGAAAGAGCGGTCTCGCGAGCTAAGAAGGGCTGCGAGACGCACATAGGATGCCACACAGAACCTGGTCGAGACACTTGAGTCCTCGACCAACCCATTAGGATCACTTCGGGTGAGACTTTAGACCACTCTGCGGTCTGTCGCCGAAAGGGCCAGTGAGCTGGGGGTGTTGTTGGTTCATTATAGTAAACCCGGGTCTGCCCACACGACCAACAAGTATTAGCAACGGGTTTCAAGACCTTTACCATTGCTGAGAAAGATGAAACTCAACCTTGATCCATAAATAAAGCTTTTAGAGAGAAAGAGGCAGGGTCTATACCTCTAACAACCACATAGCACACCTTTTTAGAGGATCTTTCGCATCGTAATGTGGGAAAAGCACCATTTGGACATTTTGAGCACCAAGTGTGGTTTTCATAGACTTGATTATGATTGGGAGAGGAAACATGGATATAATAACTTGCAAGAATATTCTAGAAGCCAAGCACTATGTATAAGGCATTGAGTGACCACAAATAATCTTGATAGGTGATCCAGCATTTAAGTGAGGACACAAGTGTAATTATCTTATCATGCACCTAAGATCGGATGGGGCATGGAGGATTAACCCTGTTTAGTGGAAGAAACACATGCCTTGGTCCCAAAAGTAAGAACTTATAAATCTTAAGGGACATCAACAAAGCCTCATTTAACCATCAAACAAAACCTCTTTATGGGATATTTGGTATATGAAATGGAATATGGGTGCCAATTGAAGGTTTTCAACAATAGGGAAGGTATTCGAGGACTATACCAAGGTTGGATGAGTAACCTAAAGCCTTAGGCTCTATTGTAAGCTTATATGGTTTAAGATCCATGTAGGAGGCCTAAAAGAAACATGCATGGCCTCTTTAAAGGATTGTTGTTATCTCATTAGATATATATGGATGACAATAGGAGGCTGTTGGCTCTAAGGATGATTTTTGGGGTATTGACTAGGATTGAGAGACAAAATTCAACCCATGTATACCATAACGAAATTTTCTGGGGAGTATGGCATGAATCAAGCCTCAATCACACAATATCTCTTTATGGGGTCTCTAATCTTAAAGTGAGGATGGTTTCCATGATGATATTTTGAGCATAATGGATGTGTCTCATGTCTATGACCATGGTTAATGGAGGAAACCTGTGGCTTATGACATAAATGAAGTGTCTTTACCTCCGTAGTGATGAGTAAGGGATCAAGCCACCATAAAATACCTATTTAGGGGATATTTGGCCTCTAATTGGGGATATGGCGGTTCCACTATGAGGTTTTGAGTACCCACGATGGGTCTAAAGGTTATGATCGAGGTAATGTGAGAAAAATAAGTAGTATCTTAATATTATAGGGCATAAGGACCTGTAAAAGGAACTCAACCACTACACAATATGGTATCTTTCATCTTGGAGTGGGGATATAGGTCCCAGTTATAGGTTTTAAGTACTAGTGATGGGTCTCAAGACCTCTACCGTTGCTGATAAAGATAAAAATTGGGCCTTGGACCATAAATAAATCTTTCAAAGACTAACGAACATGTTCAATACCTCTAAACACCACACAACCTAATTGTTTAGAGGATATTTGGCATTGTAATGAGGGTGCAGACACCATTTGGATGTTTTGAGCACCAAGTATGGATATCATAGCCTTGATTATGATTGGGAGAGTAAACATGGGTATTATACCCTATAAGAAACTTATAGAACTCAAGAACCATATATGAGGTGTACGTTGCCCACAAATAACCTTTGTATGTGATTTAAATTTTGAGTGAGAGTATGGATGCAATTATCCTATCATGCATCTAAGATCTATTAAATGTATTTTGATGTTTCTCACATCATGCTGGTCATTTAGTGTTCTACTATCACACACAATTCAGAAGAGTTGAAATGGTGTGATAAAAAGAAATTGAATTTAAACATAACACGCATGTGTTATGTAACACTTATACCACTCCTCACAAAACTACATGTCAATTCTAATCTTAAGAGCATGTTATGGATTGAACTTCAGAGTAAACAAAAAAAAACGTGTCTTATGGAATTTGATGAACCATGGCTAATGTGACATTTTTTTCTCATTTCTCAATATGTCTATTTTCTACACTATGTTCCATACAACGATGAATGATGAAATTATAAACATAGAACTCTCTGTCTCTCTATATGTGTGTGTGTGTGTGTGTGTATAAACTCCTAAACATAAAAACAAAACCATGTTGGTTTTTCTACCATAATTTTTTCATTTCTTAACAATGTCACTAAAAAAAATATGTTGCACTACTAGACACCTACTCTACACTCCATAAACAAATTGTCACGTCCCCGTCCCTCAACCGGCAAAGAGGGCGCGACGAACATCAACACAGCCGGGCAAATCGCCCCATGAACATTGACAGAAATCAAATATTGAAAATAAAACTTGCAAGCATACACAGATGCACAGTC
>LPNX011143428.1:53637-82716 GCA_001517045.1 Pseudotsuga menziesii
GTGTCCAAGACAACTCAGCAACAACACCCAAACCAGGGTAACAACATCATCCCAATTTCACAATGGAAACGACAGCAACTATGCACAGTCCCAAACGAAGGGTAAGCAAACCCCCAGCATGGACAGAGGAGAACACAACCAACAAATTGGCACTCCACAGTGGCCCCAAATGAACTTGGACACCACAGCTAACACAAAAACGTGAGGAAGACAACAGCCCCAAAGCAAAAAAAACAGTGAGCACGACTCACAGCAGGGAAAAACGTCCCAAATAGCCTGTGCGTGAGACCAATAGTCGGTGAGACAGCCAAAAACATGAATGGCCCTTCACAGCCATGGTAAAAACACATGAAGCTACCAAAAACGTGAATGAAAAATGCACCAGCAGCTCCCAAAACATGAGGAAAACAGCCCAATCCCCAGCACTACAAAAACGACCTCCCATCCATGGGAAAAATGAAGCCAGCAACCAAAAACGTGGAATGAAAAACACAGGAAAAACTCCAGCTGCTCCCAAAAACCCCAACGTGAAGGAGAATGGAGAGGAAAATGGAAAAACATGGATGCATGGCAGAATGGCATACGTTTTTGGGCATTTTCCTTGCCAAGGAAGTCAGAACACGTTTTTCAAAAATGGGTCTCTGCCCAATTCGAATTTTTGCCCGTACTCTTCCCATTCCATGCAATAACTAACTCCACCACATTCTGGAAGAAATAAATGATTGGGAAAAAAAAAAGACAAGAAAGGCAGTTGACAGTTTGATGGGTTTTCTCATAGACATTTGGCTTTTCCCCATTGGCCCATAGGTTAAATATTTCACCCCCCCCCTTATCCTTAGGAAATCATGCCCCATTCGATTTAGTTGCCGCGACTGTAGCTGGTTGTGTCCATTAATTAATTATGATGCATATTTACATGATGGCCAACATAATATATGCCGCATGCCCCGATATACCATCGGTGACAAATTTAAATCCAAAACATAGCATTACCGATCAATGGTGGGGCTTTGGCCTTTAGCTCCGCACCATGATCATTACCATATATATATACATCATGCAAACGGGGTCGAAACCGGGGACATTACACAAATCTAATCACTTATCATTACATTAAGACCTTCAAAAGCTGCACCAACACTTGGTGACCTAATTTTGAGGTCCCCTCACTTAAATAATTATTAAAAAAATTAAAAACATATTTTTTTGGAAAAATAACAATACATTAGTACTCCTTGTTATTTACATGTTTACAAGTGTTTGCATATTGATTCCATCAATCAGGCTCTCAAAATTGCACCAACATGGACTACCTTATAATTTGCAAAAAAAAAAAATATCAAGGTTATGAGTTTTTTTTAATAAATCCAAGATATATATTCTAAAATGTGATTCAATTTCCTACATCTCAACTTTTTTTACTAAAAGCAAGATTCATTGTGCCAATGTCTCAAAATAGTCATGAAAGATAAAAGTATGTCTATTTTCCAGTATTGTATTGCATCTAACACGTCAAAAGTGACATTCATTAGCTTACACTAACCCATAAGCTAGTTGTTTTTATTTGTGTTATGATAGTTATGCCAAGCCTCAAAGTCTATATCACACCCTAAATTGTGGTTTATAGTGCTCATGGTAGAAGAAATAAAAGGAAGTTTGTCATTCCTCAAGTTACTTGAGAAAGTAAAACTAGTTTCAATCGAGATAAGGAGTTATTGCATTTAATTTAAATAAAACTTTAAGTTATAAAAGGTTTTTGAGAATTGCTCAATTTTCAGTCTTGTTATAGAAACTGTGATCCCAAACTTCACAACTATACAAAATAATTGAGTTAACTTAGGCGCAAAAATGAGTTTTTTCCTTCTTTGGAGCTCAAAATTTCATCATTTAGACATCTATTTTTAAGACCATAATATGCTTTGTTTTTACAATTGAAATCTATACACACGTAGTTATAAAATTTGAAATTTCTAAGGGTATTGCCCTTGCAAAATTAGAGAATAATTTTTTTTTAAGATTTAATTTATCATTATTTTAGTTTTAATAGTATTAATACTAAGTTCATAATGTTTCTTGAAATGATAAAACTTTAAGTCACTTGCTAAGATTAACAATAATTTTGGCTAAAAAAAATCGAGTTGTCTAACTAAGGAACGATTTTCTATGAATCTTCACTAAATTTTCAAAACCTGTAAAGACATTGCTAAATTTTACAGAGTGTGGGTGCTTGGGGTTTTTCATGTTAAGTGACTTCATTTCTACACTTAAAATCGCCTAACAAACAACAAAAATTACTTGTGAGTTAAAGTCATTGGATTCCCACTAAAAATCAACTGAAAAGTCAAAATCGTCCCCTAGTTAGACAGCTCCAAAAAAAATAGTATCATTATGAGAGAAATGTGATAAGAAGTCAAGTTTCTCTTTCTCAACATTGTTCAACATTGCTTTATTCCAATATGGGAGATTAGCCATATTTAGGGTAGGGACCAAATGTAGAGATAGAGGGTGATGGGGCTATCGTCCAGTTGGCTACGCGTCAAATGCAGCAAAGACTCTGCCTTCGATCCTGCTGACATGAAAGTGGATAATGACACGAACGCGTCAATGACGATAGCATGGCCTTCAAACCCAGAATGCTATTAAGGACTGATGGACGTTAGTGGTATATGAGAGGGATGGACGTTTTCCATTTAAAGTTTTAAGATAACAATTAAAAGACAAGTTGCAATATCGCAAACGAAATATAGATAAGAGATTAAATTGCAATTATGGTAGGATTAAGACTAGTTGTCACTTTTAAAAAACACATGACCCCATATGTAGTCTTGCCAATTATCACAAGCTGTATTGGTTTTTATTGTGGATAAAAGAAAGCGGTGTACATTCAAAAATAAAAACGTGCATACTCCTTTAAAAATTGGCAAAAACATTTTTTTTAATGATAGGTGACTTTTTTTTTTAATGCTGGCTTGCACATATCTTCCCACAACCTTTCCCTTCTAAATCGATGCAATTCAAAAGATCCACGTACAAGGTATTTTCAAACAGTTTGAATCCAACCGTCACAATAACCCCCAAAACGATCCAAATAACTAGCAATTGCCCCCAAAAAAGTGCAAATATATGCCGATAAGTTACATGTCTAGTTTTAAAAATAAGTACAAAGTTTGTACCATGCAAAGATTGTAATTAACTGCTAACCTAATGGTTTTGATACTTTTAGTGTACATATTCATACATCATTTATCCTCTCTGCAATGCAGCGCGTGCTTTTGAAAAAAACTAATCCCAAAGTTTGAGTGTCACTCCATGGGCATGATATTGCTGATTTGTTTTATGGAAGAAAGCAGAGACTGATTTTTAGCCCAGCAGAAATGTTAAAACTGATTTTAAACATTATCTACAAATTATAAAAAATGTTGATTTTTAGCACTCCATCCCAACTACTAAGCTAGCACAACAGAGAGTTTTAAACAGTATATACAAATTATAAGAAATACTATTTTTTTTTGTCAAATGTAATAGTGATAGGTGTTTCAATTCAAGAAGGTGGTCTTATTTATGAAGAATAGAAGGAAGGTAGAGTGATTTCCAAGTGCCTTTTCTTATGCTATTTTTTTGGGGTGGTTGGGACATCTGTGTCTAGTTTTATAGCAGGTATTTGTATTGGATTAATGATAGGAAAAGTTGGTTATCTAGGCAAGTTAGTTTTGGTTATGCTGTTTGAGCTTTGTAGTTTTATTTTTATTTTTATTTGATAAACTTTGTATTAATTATATATCTTAGTTATAATATAATAGCAGATAAACTTGGTATTGATTATAAACAAATCTTTATTTTAATTTTGGAAAAAACTCAAAATATTGGAACAAAAGTTGTTCTAAATAAGGATTTTCTTTTTCATTTTTAACGTGTATATTTAATAACAACATATTTTCATTTTTCCATCTTTGAAAACCAAATAACGCAAAAGTTAGTAATAGGACAAGGTCTATCCCTCTAGCAATTCACTTCCTTATTGCCGGTGAGTTTAACTCACCAAACTTAAAAAGTTAATCTGAAAACCAAGGTAAGTTAGTTTAGTAATAAAGACAATCAAAATTTGAATTGATAATTATACGATTACTTGATAATTTATGAAATATCATTTCTGAAATTATATCAGTTCTAAAGTGATTACTTAGACAATTTTGTCAACCATGAAATTATTTCTCTTAAAAATAACATCACAGAACCTGAAAAATAGCTGTCACAGATCCTTTCTAACATTGTGTTAAGAGCAATGCTGTCAGATGTAGCATGCTAATAAATAAATATCAGCTTGCAAAACTTGTGTACCAGTGTCAAAAGAAGGCTCCTTTGCTTCTTTAATTAATGAAGGACACTGCTCCATTCATTTCTAGCTTCTTAGAGGCTACAGCAACTGCCTCACTGAAATATGGGACAAAACAATCATTCATGGAATTATCTTCCTTTTAAAAACTTGTAAGATTTAATTTCCAAATATTTTGCATATAATACTAATGTTATTAAGTATAATTAGTTAAAAATGGATACAAAAATAAAATAGGATACAGGGCATCTTCATTTGCATTAACTGTATTAAAAGAATTCTCAGTTTTAACACAGATTCATCTTAATTTTAATGAAAATTTTATGTCCTTAATCTATGTATATAATAAATCCAAACATAAATTGAATTTATGTTTGTTCATAATTAAGCCCGACTCGGCTTCAGTATTTCTCAGGCTTAAGCCCGACTCGGCTTCAATATTTCTTAGGCTTTAGTATTTCTTATCCTAGAGGAATTTCATACTAAAACAAACTAATTTAATCACAAATGTGGAATAGTTTATAAAGTAGAAAGCATAGACTTTTCTATAATACGAAATTGTATCTGATATTGATAATACATAAATTGCATTTTAAGCATTTTGGCATGGGACAGAATGCACGAGTAAATAACATTCATTTCTATTAGCAGTTGGAAAGAAAATCGAACAAGTACATTTATTTCTATCAGCAATAGGAATGAAAATTGTCTTTGATGGGCATTTTGACCGTCTAATTTCAAGCTATCCTCAATAGTGAAAGATTCAATTTCTTAAATAAAATGTCCAAATCAAATCAGAATTCCCATATTTTTCACCTTTCCATCTAATTCAAGATCAGTGCATAACAATGGAGGTCCATAAATTGAGGCCATCAAGATTAAAGCTCATAGTTTTTTAATATAGATATCAATGCCTACAAAGCTCGGATGAAAAATCAATTTGGGTCTTGCTTCTGTCCAAGCAAAACAAAGTTCCATTGCCCCTTCAGAGTATGAATTCATCCCATCCCATGATGGCCACTTTATTTTTTAATAATGGTATGTAAAACTTCAATAATTTTTAGCAAGATCTCATAAACGTGTGGGCTACACATTATCCAATTCTGATCACCATGGGAATTGACCACTGTTGGAACATATAACATCAAATGCTATTAAAATACATGAAAATTTGTTGTTGATAACAACCCCACCCTGATATTGAACAACTAAGGGTGTTTGTCATGAAAGGGCTATCATGAATGGGGTATGTATGTAAGGGTGCCTCCCACTAAAGGGGTATGTAGCTCAGTGCTAGAACAACTTACTGTCCAAGTGCAGATCCTAATTAAGCCATATCATTATTTGGAATTCTTAAGATCCATGGACCCCTTTTGCTACCTATTTAGAGATTCTATGATCAAGCAGCTTGGAGGCTACAATGAGAGCAAAGCATTCACACAAGATAGATTTCCAAAATAGTAGAAAAACAAAATTTACAACATGAATACCTTATATTCCTTTTCCATATCTCAAGTACAAGGTATTGCCATTTTTCTTGGTATAAGTAAAAGGTTCAAATTACACACATCTTTCCCCGTGGAAACAAAATGTAAACAATAAATAAATTGTTTGTTTCTTATAATTCAATCCATCAAAATTGGTACAATCGGGCAACATCAAAGCCTCTTTACTTTCATAAAATCAAAATCCAGATTCGTTCAGGATAGAAAACTGTGTGAAACCATGAAGAATTGAGAATTATGGGGAGGTTGGAATACTGGAATAAATCATCCATGTTGTCTATCATTGATTTATATCTTAAATCTTTGTAAATCCATGCCATGCCAAAAGAAAAATGACACATCTTTTTTTGAAGAGTCCAGCTACATAGGTATACAGAAGCAGACAGATAAGGCATAGTTCCCCCAGCCTAGATTACGTGGCCTTCACCTAAATCCTTTAAAATCCCCCGAAAAAAGTATCAGTCAACCATCATGGAGACAGGATATGATTTTTGGTCAGAGAATAAAACATTTATTCAAAAGTAATCAACAACTTTATTAGCATTTTAGAGAGTGCACAAGTACTATTGCTGCAAAAACCCAACTCAGTAAGGCTTAACATACCTGAGTAATCGTTGACCTTGGTTTCCCTTACTGCTATGCATATCAACAAAACATCATTCTCCAATATTGCTAAAATCAACAAAACACTTATTTTCATATATCAATTTAATCTAATAAGTCATGTATGAACTCAATTGAACTTTGACTCCTGAAATACAAGTAATATCATTAGGCTTAAATTAACAATAAAAAGAATGGTACACCCATTGGTCCCAAATTTAATTGCATTCCAGATGTCAAGTTTTTTCTCCTTCGAAAGGTCGATACATTTTGCATAGCACTCTCAAAGTAAAGGTTGCTTGAGATAAGGAACTAATAGGTTCTGCTACTCTATGAATTTGTTCCTCATTTAGACAACCTTCACAACATTCACTCCACATTGTAACTTAACTACAAAAAATGGAAAATAAGTAAAACCTCTCAGACTAGAACAATAAGTGCATTAAGCGTACTTTTTTACCCAAATATTATAACATACACCCACTTTGCAACTATTTTTATAGCATTAAAATGCCAAGATAAAAATATATCCGCTAGGCTCGTCATTAACCAGGCTCGTCATTAGCTTCCTCAAGAGACGTCGGGCTCTTCATTAAATAATAAATAATAATCACATCCAAAGAGTCCCAAAAAGAACAAGTACCTCTAGAATCTAAGCTATGTTAATACTAGAATGATGGAGCTGGATTACCTTTACTAACCCTCCAAACCAAAACTAACTGAAAATCAAGGACAAACACAACAAAATCAGAAATATATAGGCTAATGCTTTACCTTGATTATGTTGACAGTAAAGTAGAAAGGGCTCGGCCTCTAACACATACCTCTACATCAATTTAGGTGCTCAAACCAAACTTCTATCGTTGGCATCTCAATCCCATTTCTGTAAAACCAAAACATTGCCTCCATCATCACAATTCTACGACATTCATATAAATTCACCATTGCATAAAGCTCAAACTCAACATCATATCTGATTTACCTGTCAATCCTCTCTTTCAACTTTGTCAAAAACCGCTCGTTGTCCTCTCCCAACACCTCTCTGGCTAGATCGATCATCAATGGCAAAATGTAAAACAACCCAACACGGTTTTCATCATAATGAGGGGCTCCCTTCCAACACCTTCTTATCACTATAGGTCCTATCGAAAAGAACGATCCTGAACACCTTCTGTAACTTCTGAATTTGCATGCAATGTCATCTTGTAATCATTTGCTACTATTTTGAATTTGCTTATTTTCCACTTGAAGGGTTCCTTTTGAGATATAATAGACCTTTCCCAATTCAAACTTATTCCAGAACTTATCTGCAGCTTCCTTAAACATAGTTGCCTAAATTTGAGTGCCCTGGAGCAAAAGAAGAAAAACAATCAAGTGGATAACACTTATTAGAGTTGTTATAGACTTATTGTATAATCAAAGTATAGAAACCAATTAGAACCAGTCAGTCACATCAAGCTTAGAATCAAAGTATAGACACCAATTAGAAACTACAACACATATCAACTTCTTACAAAGACAAACAGTATACTCCTTTTTATGTTCAAGTTTGGTTTTTAATGCAATGTGCTTGAAGGTGAGACATCAGTTACTCATGGAAGAAATTCTGAATTAAGCATCAAAATAGACAATATGGAATAAAGACCAAGAAAAAACACATATTGAAGAATAGATGAGATATTTCTATCAAAGTCATCTGGGTTAGTGGAAAGACAACCTCATCAAGTGGTAGAAAAGCAAGTCCATTTTCATCATCTGCAGTTGCAGGTGAAGTAGAATCTCGCAAGGTACCTGCACAACATGGAAAATGATGCATATAAAGCAAAAACCCTTGTAGTAAAACATAGGACAAACTTGAGTAACTTCAGCACATTACAATAGAAACATTACCAACAGTATTCACCCATTCATCTTCAAGTTCTTTCCAGCCACTGCAGCACAACACACAAACGCAATGTAAGCCTTTTAGTGTGCACATAGGTAGGTTGAAGCCAGCTTAATGCATAACGACTGTTTATTTGACTTTTGATGGGATAAGCTCCCCTAATGCAAGTGAAAATAAGAAACTGCTGTTATGACATGAGCGCATTTTTGTGTGGACATTTTTCAAGAATTTTTGTTGTTTCAATCAAATATGCAGAAGAAGTTATGCAATGTATGTTTAATGGTTAGTAATAAAAAACCACCTTTCAAAGTACTATTGCTTGCAAGGTTGATTCAATAAAACTAATTGATTTTGAAGTTAGAAGAAACATTACCTCATATGGGTTTGCAAGAATGTATATGATCTTGGAGATCTCCTTAATAAACTGGGATTCTTCCTCAATCTCTTTGGTGAGGGCTTCGGCTGCATCATAACTGTAATTGCTAACCCTATTTTCATTTGTCTGACCAATGCATTGTTTACTTTGTCGTTGTATTTATCATGGCAGCCCTTGACACACTACTTGAAGGCACCATTGTAAACATGATGGTGATCATCTGTTAACACCATACCTCAGTTGATATGTACAATGGGGGCTTGGTTCCTTTGTTAAAAAACACATACAACTCATTTACATTAAGATAGTATATAAACATGATTCAATGTATATGTTAAGCAGCATGAAGCAAAACAATTGGAATGTAAGTGCTAACGAAGCACAGGAAAAAATATCTCACCATGAATTGGCCTTCAAGGATTCTCATAACATCTTTCAGAGTGACTGTATTAATGTATTGATCTGGAGGCAAACAAGTGAAAGAATGTATATTGGATAGGAGGGTTTGAATTTGGATTTGTAACTATAAAAGAATTACAAAGAACCAAAAGCATGGATTGAATATAGCTTTTTGTTGGTAACAATTTCTGCATCCATATTCAGAGAAGAGCAGCTGAAAAGCTTGTTTGCAAGGAATTGGCAGGAAGAGATGATGACGAGGAAAAATGAAGTAGGTGTAGTTGTAAATGGAAAAAGAACTGAAAATTTGTAGTAAAAGCTAATATGTACAGACCATTTTTGTTTGTATTTTGTAGATGACAATAGTAACAGAGCATATACTGTCTTATGGACAGCATTTAAAACGAACAACTCATAAGAACAACAACATTTTAGTTGCATAAAAGTGGAGGGAAATTATATGTACAACTTTAAGAACATGGAAAAAGAGGTGTTGTAACTGTCCAGTTGAAATATGTGCATATAGCATCAATTGCAATTGGGCTTGAAATAAAGGAAGCAAAAGGCATTAAAATATGGCATTAAGAGTCACACTATTCAGAGCACATGAACAGAGCGCTGCTGGTAAAAATAAAAATACACTTTTTTGCTCAATTCCTATGTCAATGCAAAATTATATAGGATGATGTAGTGAACAAAACAGTAGTACAAAATGAAACCAAGCATTCATAAGATTACAACTAATGGTGATATATAATAATAGCATAATTTCATGAGTTAAGTTGATAGCAACTATAACATGAAGGGCCACAATATTGATTTGAAAGTAGCAAAAGTGAATAAAACAATAATATGACTTGTTTTAGCAATTGCACAACTAGGTAATCCTTAAAACACTTGGACGAAGAAAAAAGTAATAAATAAACATTTCATCTAAAAATATTGATAGTAAAATGCTAACACGAGTATGAATATTTACTTCTCTAATGTAATATATCATAGTATGCAAATAAGTACATTTTGCAGTGGTAAAGTTGAATTACACCCATAGAGAATTCAAAGAGTAATAAAACAGTATTGTTTGAAATGTAAAGTATAGAGTAAAGAGCAAAGGTCATGGTAGTAGACACATGTAATTTGTACAATGTCTATACAGAGAGGGATGTGGGGCATAAAGAAGTACATGAAACACATGTAGGGAAAAACTGGGTGTAAGGAGGGGAAAAAGGGAAATGCACAAAGTATGAGCAGTCAATCATAAATGCAGGTGGGGGAATGACAACGACAACACCATGCGCAGTTTATTTGTGAATCTAGATGGGGTTTTCGAATGATCAAGTCTTGACGGGCCATGCACATAGTATCCCTCTCATGCATATGGATCATGCGTGGAAGGAAGGCTTTCAAGTCTGATAGAAGTGTGATAGTTGGGTGGATGTAATTGAACGGGAGGGTAGAAGTTGATTGGAACTGTGCTTGTATTTGTTGAAGCGCTGCTTGTTGTTCCTTGATCTGTTGGCAGAAGTTGGCAAGGATGTTGAGATATCCGCTATCCATCGTTGTTGTTGTAGGGCTATAAGTGAAAGACAATGAAACATTATAATATGTAAATATTAAAAGAATATAAATGAAATAAAAGTAAAGGCAAATGTGTAAAATGGAAGTTGTGTTGTTGAGTGAACATGTAAGACAATGGTTGAAACATCTTTGTTTTTTCCTATATGTATGTGAAAATAAATGAATCCAAATGTGCAGGAAAGTGTGCTTTATTTAAAGTAAAAAAGGAAAAAGCATGAGTAGTAAGTTGTACTTGCATGTGTGAAAGCTACTAAAAAAATGTGTTTGCAAGCACTGAAATTTCACAAGGTAGTATAATAACCATGCACACAAGTCTTGGTCCAATGTCAAAAGTGTGTTTTAGATCAATAGTAGGTTATATGAGAAATAAAGATCTTAGACATGTTGATTAGTACTTTTGTAATTAGGTAATTAGAAGGAGGGCTAAAGCTATGTTGATGGTGTTAAGTGAGTTGTCATTTTTTGGTTCATGTTGAATTGTGTTTTGTGGAACTTGTCTAAAAAAAATTGGGTATCATGTGCCAAAGATACTATATTGTGCATTTGAAAGGGATTGTTTTTCGTAAGGCATTGGTATATTAACCATACAAACAAATATTGGTCCAATGGTAACATTTCTCTTTAGATCAACAATAGATCCTAGGATAGAGTGCAAGGATAGCATCCACTGATCAATATGTGGAGCAAGTTCAGGGAATTGGCATCACCTAGAAATGTCCCCATCGGCCATCACCAAATGGAATTGTTCAAAAATTTAGAGTTTAATATTATAAGTAATTCTCAACCGTATAAGTAATTCCTCACTATGGTCACAAAGAGGATTTGGCTAGAGATGTGAAAGTAGTTGAAAGCGTCAATGGTTTTTGCTACGCCTTGAACCACTTTCATTATGGTGTAAGAATATGCAAACCTAGAAGAGGGTTGCATAATGGTTTGTGTTATCTGATAAAGGGTGACACACTTGTAGAAACGAATATTTGATAACAAAGGACAAGTTCTTATTGTGGTCATCATTAAGAGGGCATGGAGCTATGTGGTAAGAGTGCATGGCGAGGGTGAGCATTTAGGGTTTGATTCCTATGACGGTAGATTTCTGATTTATTCTCTGCTTTTGATGCATACTTTGAAATGTATGTCATGACAGCATGTCGTGAGAGGACAAGTTGACAGTCAACATTTGCTCTCCATATTGAAAGCATGGAAGAGTTGTGTATGTTTAAGAGTTCATCATTCCTAGCTGGGATATATGTTTTCTTCCCATTACCATCAATGAACATAGAAGATGTAGCATGCAGGTCAAAGGGGAAGCCATAGCGACATATAAGAGACGATCCATTTTAGCGGCGGTAGGAGGATTGGTTGCATTTTGTGTGTCATTGAACGGAATTTACAAGGGCTTCATAGTCGTCAATGTGGTTTGTTTCAAGTATGGAGGATGATTCAAGTGTGCAAGGATCTTGATGCGATGCTCGATGGAATGCGGGGGTGCGAAGGTGTAGGGGACGAGGGTTCCATGCGGTTAAGAAGTTATCAAAGTATGTTTTGGTAGCAGCCACTGCGAGAGCATCCTCCCAATCAAGGGTGTCGATAATGGGTGCATTCTCCAACCAAATGAAACCATGGATATGTGCAGAACCCCTGTGTTGCCATTCGGACCTGGAGAAAAAAAAAGTAAAGGAAAAATGAGGAAGAAAAGTGAAATCAGTAATTGCGAGCGAAATGAAAAATCAAATATAGGAGAAGAGGCAAACCTGCACCAGTAATATTTTGTGTGGAATATCTTTTGCAGGATTTCTTCAAGGAAGATGGTAAATCTATGGTGCATATATAGAGATGCAATATGTGAATTGGTTATAATGTTCTTAATTCTCCATTGGAATTGTGCAGACAAAGAAGTCGGAGGGGGGCAAGGCATGAGCATGTGAAGGTCATGCCATTTGGTATCAGCTGCACTAAGGGTGAAGAAGAAGGTTGGGCTGCCAAGTTGTGTGATCATATCAAATAGTTCACCTCTTTTTTTGTTCCAAAAGGAGCATGTCCCACGAAGAGAATATCCAAAGCGCATGGCATGGTCAGCCACATGAGAATATGGAACTTGGTCAAGTTGGGTGAGAAGGGCCGAGACTATTGTGGGGAGTGTGTCTTCAAGTTTGCATTTAACAAACACAAAAGAGGTAGCTTGGCTACGATGGCGCATGATAAGGTTGTACAAATAGTAGCGAAAGCGAGGGTGTTGGCTAAACTTGTTATCATGGTATCGCAAAAGGTGCAATACATACTCTTGCATGCTAATTTCATGAACACGTGGTTGCTTTAGCATGGCAACACTTGTGGGGAACAAGGTTGGGAATGCGATAGAAAGGAGGCCTTCTGTGTTGTATTCATTAATTGGGGAAAGGCCAATTGGGGGCCATTCAATGGAAGGTGTTGGGTTTATAGAGTTTGATGCAACAAAGCGTCGAATTTCTTCAGACTCAGTGTGAGAATTTGGGGGTACATAAATGAAGGAGGAGGTTTGGGGGGTTAGTGAAGGAGATAAGGAAGGAGGTGCATCATCATTAAGGGAAGAGGGTATGTGAGCGTCTAGGCTAGAGGTGGGTGTATGGCAAAGGAGGGGGGATACATCTGTGGGTTGGACTGGTAAAGCATTTAGGATAGATAAACTAAGTTGGACATCCTTGTAATAAGGGTCGTTGGACATTTTGAATTCTAATGCAGCAAGGACATTTGAATGACTAACAATGAGTTCATATGGTTTGTTTCAGCATTGCATTTACGTACAACAAGTATGTCCAAGTCTAGTAAGAGGCATGGAAGCGACATGGCTATTGTGGATATGTCTTAGGGGAAACTAATAAAATGGCCAGAGTATTTGTATTGGCCACCACATGCGTGTGTAACTTGCAGTATTGGGTTGACACGGGCAATTAACATTTCTTTGATTTGAGTTAGGCATGCAAGCACAACTGGCTGATGTCCGGGGTCCATATTGTTTTCTAAGGAGAAGCGATGGCCATGGCGTTCTCCAGTGCAGCGAGAACATGTATAGTTTCCATGTACCAACTTCATTTAATGCCTGGATATGATTCTTGGCAGGTGGAGCAAATCTGAATTGGGTGTAGTCGATCAAATCTTTTACGAAAGCGACATTGAGCATCTGTTAAGGGGGTGGTGGATGCGGTTGGTGGAGGGGGGGTGTATCAAAGGTGTGGATTGGTGGATCATTTTGGATTAGTGGTGGGCTATGTGATGGGGTGGTTGCAGAAGTGATGGTGGGATCTCTGGATTGACGACGAAGGCGTCGCTGTGTGTTGAGATGGTCTTTGTTGTGGCCATAAAGAAGCCTTCGTCGTGCATTTATTTGTTCATTTCCAATATTGGATGGCATAGGTATGTTGAAGAAACACAAGTTTGTGGTAACCCTGTAGAAAACATAAATGGGGTGGTTGCATGTTATAAATAAGGTAAGTAAAGGGAAAAAATGGAAGCACATACATTATATCAATAAAGGCAT
Source organism: Pseudotsuga menziesii (assembly GCA_001517045.1). NCBI lineage: Eukaryota > Viridiplantae > Streptophyta > Pinopsida > Pinales > Pinaceae > Pseudotsuga > Pseudotsuga menziesii. The sequence goes on from LPNX011143428.1 coordinate 67,831, forward strand.
TCCACATTGAAAAATGGATTTATAAATATACAAGTAAAATCCATATAAAGATATAGAAATAAAAAAAATGTGCAAAGCATTCGTAGGACAAGTTTCCATCATCAATATGTAGCTAAGAGGTATAACAAAAAAAGCATGGTATATAAAACAACAACATACATAAAATACTAAACATTGTATCCATGTAATAAAACATGCACCATTGGTTGCATGCATGTAGAGAAGTATAGTGTCTATGAACCATTTAAAGTATCAGTTTAGAATAGATACAAGTTAATGTAGTTGATAACATATATAATTGTATGAGCATAAAAAAAAAAGTAGTAGCTAATTACATGAAATAGTAATGAAAATGTATCAGTATGTACTTGCAGAAGCATACATGAAAGTAGGAAAGGACATGGGGAAAAAATAAAACGATAGCGATGAAGTGGAAGGAAATACTGCAATGGAGATGAAGTGGAAAGCATTGGAAACGTAGGTTTTGTAGGTGGGTAAAGTTGTATAGAATATATATAGGTAGAATGAAGGAGTGCAGAATTTGGAAACTATGGGAGGGTGATGTGAATGGGTGTTGGGTAGAGAGGAAGGGTTGTTGCATAGATGTGCAGTCATATACAGCGTGCAACAGGTTGACTGCAAGAGGTAAGTGCATGGATTTCTTTGAGGAGAGTGGATGATCTAGATGTGTAAGGAACCTCCTCAGAGTGAACAATTATTGTTTTCAAACGTTAAGTGGCATTGAAAGTCTCTGTCTTAACGGATAAGGTGAAAAGGTATTGTCACGAGGTAAGTTCTAGAGCTATATCCTTTAAGGAAGATGGTTCAGTGGAAAGGAGGCACAAATCTTTTGCAAATACGTTGAGGAGTTGGTTTGTTGCATCGTCAAAAGCTGTGGCAATGTTGATCTGGCCGGTGTGGTCTTGCAAGGAAACCTTCAACATGTACATGTAATTACACTCCGAAAACTCACCATCGCACTTGTTGCAATGCCAAGTGTTGTGAACCCGATGGGAAATCTTTTTCATGCATTGTATGCCATCAACAAAGAGAGGGCATGCAAGGAAGTGGAAGTCATCCATGTTAATGGCAGTGATGGAAGCATGTACAGAGAACCATAATGCCTTCTCAGAGGGTTGCATGATTTGCAACTCAAGTATTGTTTTCTTTGGATTACTCTGAGACGCAGAGCGCATAAATTTCCGACTCAATGAAGGTGAAGCTGCACGGAAACCACTTTCAGCGAACCATTTTTGAAGGTTGTGGGTTGGCTCAATATCTGGATTTATATGTAGGGTAGTATTTACAACACTTCCAAGTGTTATTCCATTGAAATCAGTAAGATGAGCACCCTTGATTGCAAGGACAGGAGGTGGATTAGAGGATTACAATGAAGCAAGTTGTGAGCCCTCAGTGTCGCAATGATGGCCCAAAAGTGTGACATCTATGCTAAAGCAAGATGTGTCTCTAAGGGCAACAATCCTCCTACTGGTTTCAGAGCCATCCTTTTTTCGAATTGTTGATGCAGGGGAGACAGAGATGACAATGCCAATAAGGTCAACCATGGAATTTAGTAGTGTCGTTTGAAGGTCATCGAATGTTTTAAAGTGGAAGGAATGTACAGGAATTGAGGGGATGGAATGCAGGCAAGGTTGGATGGTCGACATAGAAGAGAGGACAATCTCAATATGGTTGTTCAAACGGTTATATGCAGGGTTAGTTGTTTTGATTATGCCATTGGAGATAGTGTAGACAGTCCCTATTTCAATTTGGGAATAGAAGGAGTCAACAAAGTTGTTAAATGCAGAGACATGGATCTCTTCTCCAGAACAGTCAAGAAGGTCAAAGCCAAATAGTTTCCCTGGACCTTTTTGGTTGGTGTATTCATGGATGTGTGTCTTTGCAATTACACGACCTTGAATGGACCATTTTTTGTGGTTGGGGTTAAGTGCTGTGAATGGAAGAATAGCAGGTGGCATGGATACTGGTGGAGTTGATGTTTGGGATGAGAAAAGAAGAAGAATTTCTTGTGTGAGTCCAAGTGATTGGCTAGTTGATGAGGCAGGCGAAAGTCCAAGGCCAAGTGGGAGTAAAAGAGGCAAAGGACTCCCAATTAGGGAAACTTTGTTGTGGATCAATTCAAGTTCAAGCACTGATATATTCTTGGAAAAAAAAGACAAAAGAGAATTAATAATAAAAAATATGAATAAAGTGTCAGCAGGCGGGAAAAAAATATGGAATAAATGTTTGGAAGAAAAAACAAGATTAAGCAAAAGGGAAAGAGAATGTACGTGGCATCATGAACAACGTTGCAGATGCATTTGATTAGTTTGATGATAGAGCCTTCTTGAAGTTCATCGTCTGAGAGGAGGGCGTTGAAGGAAATTGGAAGCAATGTCTAGTGTGTGTTGGTGCCATTCAAGATGGTCATGCGGAAGCGCGTACTTGTTGATTTGTTTGAGCCGACTAGGGAAAGCGAAACAACCTGCAGATATGGTTGGAGGTGTACTGAACCAGACAAGAGAAGATAAATCTCTTCTTTTGTCAAGGGTGGTTCCATTGGGTGGGAAGAGTATTGAGATATATAGAAAGAAGGTAACTTAGATATAGGAGACGAGATGGAAAAGGAGGCAATGCAAGAGGTGAAAACAATTTAAAAGAGAAAATCTAAAAATAAACGTGAATCCGCTAAATCGATATAAACTAAAATTTCATGAGGGAATTCTGAAAGATTCATATGAGATACAAATGCTTCCAAGTTCCAATGATTCATGCTCAAGATAGGTTTTAACTTTTAACAAATGGTAATATTCGAGATATTCCAATAGTGTACCATGGTTAACCTAAAGTTTAAACATTGGGACCCCAGTTCCTTGAAGGCAGAAACAACATGCAATGGGTCCATATTCAAATCTGTCATGATGAAAATTCATGAAGCACCAATCTGCAGCCCACCAGGTCTTGGGATTTCTAGTTTCCTGTTTCATCTTAATATCAGTTCATAATATTGCTCCATAATATGAATTTGATATTTTCATAGAATAGAAAACTTTACAGAAGCACTCAAAATTAGCCTAAGCCAAGACAAAGGCAAAGGAAAGCGTCTGTTAACATAAATCTTGAAGGAGGATCTTTGCCATTTTGTCAACAATAAAAGGACCTTGAAGACACATTGTTGACATTGTGTCAACAATGAGCAAAAATGTGAGCATGCTGGAAGAATAGATTTGAATTGCAATCAAACCTCTGTTTAGAAACAAACTTTCTATACCTAATCTATATCCATGGATTTAGTTGAAACATAATCATTGTTGAAGATCAGAATATACAATACTTCAAACATATTTTGCTTCACAGAACATTAACTATTATATACTTTATAGATTGCCCTATCCCCACGTCTTGATCTATCACCAAACCTAAGTAAAAAGAACTCCGGATACAAATATAATATCAATAAATAATAATAACAATAGATGTAGTAGACGAATATAAAATGATAAACTATTTTTCCATTAATACGAATTCCATGTCACCTTATTTCTCACAAATACACAAACACCATGAAGAAGATTTTCTAAAACAAAACTCTATTCCCCAATGCAGGGGCATCCATTCAAGGGGCACCAGCTGATCTAGTTTCTGCGTCAAAGGTCTCTCGAAGACTGGCCGTCTGGATGAAAATTTAAAGTAAAAGAAGCTATTGGATTCGAAGGTCCCATTCATTTCATTTCATTTCTCAATTTAATTTCATGTCATTTCATAATTCCATTACGCGTTCATTTCAGTTCTCATTTGATGTTCTAGCACACCTTTGTACTGCGTCGAAATCCATCGGCTTTGATTCTCTGTGAGAACATTCGTTCATACTTCTATAAAATCTCCAACATTTTCTACTTTTAATATTTCGTGATCCGCGCTATTAGAGATCAAGCCCATCAGAAAATTCAGTGAAATTTGGTAAAGAATTGGCGGAGATTGAAATTTGGTTAAGAATTGGCAGAGATCAATGAATTCAAATGGGGCAACCACATCTAGAGCAAACGAAGGAGGGGATTCAGTGGCACCCAGAAGGAAATCAAAGCAACCCAAATGTAATTTATTTCCATCTCTGTAAACTATTTTATCAGTGAAAGGATATCAAAATTTCATTTGGTCTATCTCTGTGGTACCACATCTTAACGCGGATTGCGGAGCCCCAGACAAGTTCTCGGCATCCCTGGTTTGCAAAGACACGTGAACAGACCAAAGAAACGTGAATAGCTGAACGTGGATTGTAAACCCTGAAAGGACAGGTGAGAAAATGTGTAAGACAGGTGTAAGAAAAAGAATGGCTAGAGGGACGACCATCAAAGTACAAGAATTTTGAAAACTGGACCTGGGAGAAAAACGCCTTACGGCGTAAAAATCCACATAGTAAACACTCCATTATTAAAATGATTCAAAAGAAGATTTCAAACTCTAAACTTTGCTTTATAAAACAATGATTCGAATTAAGATTTCTTCTAGTAAACCTTAATTTAATACAAATGATTCGAATGAATATTTTACACAGTAAACCTTTCTTTATAAAAAAATGAATCAAATAAGGGTGAAACTTTAGAACGTTTCAAATGGAGAGATCTACCGCAGAAATTCAATGCTTCTAAAACTATTCAAATACAGTTAAGAAATATTAAAAACTATTAAAACAATGTATCATATACATAGTAAACTAACAACAACCATATTAATAAAATTAAAATGTTCGGAATATGAGGCATATATTTGAGTTATCTAATAGTTAATCTAATATAACTACCATTGGAGTTGAAGTTTATCTAATAGTTGTAAAATCATTGAAGTTAAGCTGATAGTTCTGTCTAATAGTCAATTTAAAAGTTAATATAAGAGTGATTGCATTTCAAGTTAAAGTAGTGATTGGAGTATCATCATGCCAGTTAATCTAATAGTTGTACATCATCATGATTGGAGTTTTAATTACCAAGTTGAAGTTGAAGTTTATCATGGGGGGGTCACTATCAATGCAATATCATATCACCTCCATTCATATTGTGGGTTTGAATACTCCTAAAAAATTCAAAAATATATTGCCCCGTATTAAGGGGTCAAGAGGGTTTTTAATTTGACATAGTAATATAAATATTGGGGGTTAATTTATTTGGGTGGGATGAGGAATAAACTACAAATCATGGGATGGATTCATACCTCCAAATAATGGGCTCAATTCATACCTCCACATCGTGAGTCGGATTCATATCAATCTTAGTTTATTCTAAGGAATAACCCCTGAATCACGGGCTAGATTCATACCTCTAAATTATGGGATGGATTCATATCACTCATAACTGTCGCTAAGGAATAACCTCCAAATTGTGGGTTGGATTTATAACTCCGATAATGTACTGGATACATATTAGTCTTGGTTTCTTGAGTGCTCAAGTATTATCAGTTAACCAACTTTGTGTTATGGGAGAAATATCAAAGAGGTGTTCAATTCATAATGTAGTAGTCCATGCATATTTATGTGTTGGCACAAACACTAAACTAGTTTTTGTTCCTTTGCATGATGAGATATGATGTGTGCCTTGGATTCATCATTTTCTACATTTGAGCTTCAAAGTTGGCAATATGATATAAAAGGGGTGTTAAAAATGAATTGGTAAAAATGGATCCATACAATATTTGGTGAAACAAGGGGTTTTCTTAATTGGAAAGGTATATTTGGAGGGGGGTTCAACAATATAATTTTAGGAGGTGTTTTCCAATATTTAGTGAAGTTAGGGATATTCTTTAATATCCTTTAATAGCTTTATTTAAATAAAAAAAGGTTGTCCGATAAAAATTAATGTTTCCATGAAAAGCAAAAACAGATATGTCGTCCTTTTTTTTCATTGAAAAAACAAAATATACTCGAGAGTTAATACTTCTCTCCCTCAAGGAAATTAATGTTTCCATGAAAAACAAAAACAGATATTCCTTCCTTTTTTTTCGTTGAAAAAACAAAATATACTTGGGAGTTAATACTTCTCTTCCTCAAGGAATCAGCTTCAACATTAAACTCACCAAATATGTGATAGATGCTTTTTTTTCAGTCGAAAAGAATAGTTCCTTGGTATTCAATTGAATCAAAATAACCTTTTACATCTTTGGTCAGCGCTGTAATACCCCAAGATTCAGCAAGAAACCAGGTGACAATCTCAGTACAAAGCATACATATACATCATAAACAAAAATAGAACAAGCATAATATGAGAGATACCCTAAGCACCTGGGTATCAATACATAATATCCCTCTCATAAGAGAGCTGTAATAATATCAGTCATCTATGTCCCTAGAAAAAATAACAAGAACCCATAAATCTGATCCAAGCAAGGAGAGTGACTCTTGTATATCCTGTAGTAGCTTGCTCAACAAAATCTGATAAAATCTCAATGAATCCATGAGATAAACCTGTAATAGAATGAGCATATTCTAAAAAAGCTGTGATGAGTCTACCCCAATAATCTCATTCTCAAATGATTCAATAAGTAAGAGATGGCCCGGAGCCAAGTGCAACCCTTCCTTGGATAAGATGTCTGCCCTCTTGTTATGTTCCCTATAGACATGACTGAAATCCACCCAAGTAAAGGAGGACATGAGAATTCTGGTGTTGTAGCACCAAGCCTCAAGATTCACCATGTCCAGGGTAGATTCCTTTTTTGCCCAGTTTATAATCACAGAGGAATCGCCAAAGATATGTAGGTAAGGCAACCCAATATCCTTGGCGACCCGTAGTGATGCCCAGAGTGCTAAGAGTTCAACTCGAGTGTTTGTGCAGCTGTCACATCCAAGTTTAAAAGCTAGTAGGTGTTGTTCATTCAACCAAAGACAAAAACCGGCTCCACCTATATTATTTGCTGCTGCACCATCAAAAAAGATCATAGGAAAAACTGAAGTAGGAGACTTCCCAATGTTCCTAATTTTATGCCTGTGCTTCAGAAGAGGCTTGTAAGTATTAATCTCATCAAAAATAATATGTAAAAGGCCTGCCATGATAGGATTCTGATCATCAAACAACTTACGGTTCTTGGCCTTCCAAATATTCCACATAAGGAAAAGGGGCAGATACAGTAAAGAACCACTTTTGGATACCCATATGGAGATATTTTCCATAAAAGTAGGGGCAGTCCATGAAATGTTCACATCAAATAAACAGTTGAGCCCCAAGACCACCTCATTTAGGAAATTACAGCAAACAAATAGGTGATCAACCGATTTTGCTTCCTCATTGCAAAGGCAACACCTATTAGGACCGTGCCATCCTTTCTTGCACAAATTATCCCAAGTGTTAATTTTCTTATTGCAAGTGAGCCAAACAAAACACTTAATCTTATGGGGAATATTAAAGTACCAAATCTTCATCATAATGTCATTTTCCACAATAGTCCTATGATTGGAGACAATAAGATCATAAGCTTTCTTTGTTGTCACCTTACCCATCTACTCATCATACATCCATAACAGCTTGTCCTCAGTATGTCCAATCCTTATACCCCCATGAGTCAGACCTTTAACATAGGAGGACCATTGAGTAGCCCAACCACCCCCCAAAAGCAGGTCTGAGGCAGAGTACCAATTTGGTCCTTCAGTACCACACACATCCAGGTTTTGAGCCTGAGCAAGATATGTAATCCCCAAATCAGTGAGACAATCTCTGAACTCCTCAGAAAGAAAACACAGCGAGTTATGCCCAACGATAGGGTCAATGCCCACTTTAATCTTTAATCCATTGCCCATCTTCCATCCCAGCTGCCAAGTAATCCACTCAAATATCCTTATAAACCCATTCCAAACGTAATAAGTACCATTTATATAGAAAGTATGGCCACGTATCCAGTCTTCAAGGGGTATGTTCTTTAAGTATTTATGGGCAATAATCCTGCTCCAGAGCCCAGTACCAGTAAGTAGTTGCCACATACTCTTAAGTCTCAGAGAAATACCAAACCATTCGAGATTCTTGATATCCCAACCACCGAATTCAATAGGTAAGGAAAGAGTTTCCCAGTTTACCAGATGAGGATTTTGATGGTCTTCTGAGGTTCCCCAGAGAAAAGAGAAAATAAGTTTGCACAAGAACATTCAGTATGGATTTAGGGCATCTAGCCAATGCAAACCAATAGATAGCCAACCCTGATAGCACAGCTTTAATAAGGACCACCTTGCCACCAAGTGAAAGATACCTGTAGGTCCAGTTTTGGATTTTCCTTTCAAATAAATCAATCATCCATCTCCAATCTGAGGTGTGGTACCCCAAAGGTTTAAGATGATAGCCCAAGTACTTAAAGCCCACAGTAAGAGGATCCATTCTGAAAGGAAATAGCCCAGCTATTTTTTCCCTGATATCAATATCCACATTCTGATAGAGGAAAGAAGATTTTAATGAGCTAACAGACATCCCTAATGCCGAACAAAATAAATCAAGTGCACCTTTATAAGCACTCCATTCTTCAAGAGTACCAACACCAATTAAAATAACATCACCTACGAAAAGCAAGTGTGTTAAGGACAGATGAGGAGAGTGCTGATAGCCCTTAATCAAGCCTTTGTGTTGTGCATCCATAATAATATGACTAAGGCTCTCCATAATCAAAATGAATAAGAGGGGAGACAAGGGGCAACCTTGACATAGCCCCCTGGTGGTAGGAAAAAAATCCGAGGGAGATCCATTTACTAATACAACATAACAAGAGCTCGTGACACAACCCATAATCCAATTGACTCCCATAAGGGGGATGCCTACATGAATGAGAAACAATCTAATTAAGGTCCAGTTGGCTCTATCAAAAGCTTTAACCAGGTCCAATTTTAAAACCAAGCCATTAGAATTCTTAGTCTTAATAGAATGTAATAATTCCTGGGTAATACCAACAGGTTCAGTAATCTGTCTATCCTTAAGAAAACCAAATTGATGGGCTGACAGAGATCGGTTTAGGATAGGCTTAAGTCTGATGGCAACAAGCTTGGATATAACCTTGTAGACCAGGTTACATAAAGAAATCGGACGGAAATCAACAAAGGTCAAGGGCTTTTCACATTTAGGTATCAAGGTCAAAAAGGTAGAGTTAAGGGCACCCGTAACTTTTCCATGTAATCTAGCCTGCTCCATAGCCAGAACCAAATCCTCCCCCACCAGATCAAAAAAGGCCAGAAAGAACTCAACTGGCCACCCATCAGGCCCCGGGCTCTCATCCTTCTTAAACCCCTTAAGCATAGCTTCAAATTCTGGGCTCGATATGGGATTAAGAAAACATTCAATATCTTCATCAGTAGTCATGTGCGGAAAGAGTCTGACAACTGTAAGTTGATCAGCAATATTTGAGGACTTGTCATCACTATAAAGGTCACTAAAGCGCTGTTTGCCCAGAAGCTTAAGTGTCAGGTCCTCGGATACAGAGTTTCCATCCTGGTCATCTAAGGACCAAATGGTATTAGTATTCCTTCTAGCAGATGCAAATGAGTGAAAAAATCTCCTATTTGCATCCCCCTCCTTTATTCAATGTACCCTACTCTTTAGCCTTTGTGTAGTGATCTCATGGGCCCAATATTTATCCTTCCTTTCCTGAAGAGTTTTCCACTTGTCAACATTTGGAGCTGATATAATACCAGAGTCTTCCAGTAATATATCCGAAATACATTCATTTATTTCCAAAATCTCCTGCTTCCTTTCAAGGTTCTTCACCCTTTCCTAGTCCTTCACAGATCCTTTAAGTCTACGCAGCTTTAAGGTAAGTACATCCATATGGCAATAGTCATCCATATCCAGAGGAGCCTTCTAGGAGGAGAAGACCAAATGAGCAAAGTCCTCCTCCAACAGCCAAGCTCTATTAAATTTGAAAGGCCAACAATGAGTGCTGCTTTTCGGGCCCCATTCCAGGCAAATTGGGTAGTGATCTGATACATCAGATGGAGTATCCCAGGTCCTATAGAAGGAAGATCTAGGAAGGAGAGTCTCAGATAGCAAGAACCTGTCCAACCTTTTACTTATACCAGCAGCCCCCGAGTGCCCATTTCTCCAGGTAGGGGCAGACGGATACATAGAAAGATCTACCAACTTATTTTCAGAGATGAGCTAGGAGAAGAAGGAGGCCAAGGGATTCAGCCTAGCTTTAAGCCCCCAGACTTCAGCAGAAGATAAAGTAAAGTTGAGATCCCTTGCCAGTAGTAAATTAGGCTGTCCCAAAAGCCCTCCAGACACCAAATTGTTTCAATAGGAAGTTCTTTGATTATAGGGACCATAGCAATTTATAACAGTTAAAGCCTCAGCCAGACCTTTAAATTTTGCTTTAAGTACAATACCAGCCATAGAAGAAAAAGCCTTACAATAGACCAAGTGAGGGTCCCAACCAGCATGCAGTCCACCAGAGAGACCAGAAGCATCAGAAGCATGGAATTCCCAACTAGGTTTAAGTTTGGAGAACAGATAAAGAGCTTGAGCATGACAGCACATCATCTCTTGTAAGAGAATCATATAAGGTCTAAGGTTAGATAATAAACAACCAAGGGATTTTTGTTTGGCTGACCCCCCAAACCCATGAATATTCATGGACAAAATTTTCATGGAGAGGGAGGCTCCATAGGTATGCTTGCTCTAAGTACCTGAGAGGAAACAAGAGAAGAATGAGAGTGTCTGGCCGCCTGCTTTAATCGAGTCGAGAGAGGGGTGTAAGTCCCCGGATCCCCGATCTCTTCCAATGGAGGCTTCTTAGATTTTTCGATGGTCACATTCTTAAACCAAATAGAGTCCAAGGGTAAGGTGGAAGGGGATAAAGGAGTCTTGTCCGAGAAGATTGTGAGGGCTATAAGGAGAGAAGGGTCCTGGAAGGCCGGAGCCTCAGGTGGACTAGAAGAAGTGGTTAAAGGTAAAAGCATAGAGAAGCCATCCGGAGAAGAAGGGGAGGTAGAAGATGACAACCCATAAGTGCTCTGAGGGAGAGAGGGATAGTGTTCCAGGGTAAAGGGGGGAGGGCCAATAGCATCAGCCTGCTCAGAAGATGAATCCAGAGCTGAAGAAACCAAATTCTCCACAGGTTCTACTTGGGAGTGAAGAGCAACAACTTCCATATGTTCTTTGTACATCAGCTGACCTTTCGAAAGGTCATCAAAGGTAGAAGGAGAAGACGAAGCATAAATAATATCAGTAGAGTCCTCCAAGGGATCAAAAGGCTGGGAACAAGTATTAGGACGGGGTAGATCAGGAACATGTATGAAATTAAAACCACTCTTGATAGGTAAACTAGTATGGAGATTGTGACAAGTATTCCAGAGGTGTCTCGTTTTGTGACAATAATTACACCTGAAAGGCATATGCAGATAATCCAATCTCTAGGTAATAACAAAGTCACCACACACAATATCAATTTCAGATATAAGACACTTGGTAATATCCACTTCAACCAATACCTTTGCTAATATTTTATCATAAATAAGATTGAAATCTCTCTCAAGGGCCACAAACCGTCCGAGAAGGTTTCCCAAATCTATAAGGATGTCCTTATTCCAGAGAGGAAAAGGTAAAGCAGGTAACAAGACCCATAGATGTTTAATAGTTACTCTTTCAGTTAGAGGATCAAAACCCGAGTGTCACTTCTTCAGAACTAAAGAACCATAAAAAACCGACCAAAGTTTATCCAGAAGAAGGGAAGCATCAGACTCTTCTATGAAAACAAAAACCAACCATCTATTTGCTGGGAGACTAATCGAGGGTACATAATGAATAAGAGGTTTCCAGTGTAAGGTCACCCAATCAATACAACCCTCTTTCGACATGGAGCAATACTCCAACCTACCGATCAGAGCCCTATAGCATAAGGTTTCCACCTTGTCCATATATACGTCATGTCCAAGAACAAATTGAGGTTTATGTTTTGAGGCCTTAAGGGATTTGGCCTTTCGACAAGATGTATTATGTAGCCATCCCTTCCCAGTGTGTGGAGTCTTACTACAAACAATCGGGCCCTCCAAATCACAAAGGAGAGAGAGATATAGCAAAAGTCTCACAAAGATAGCAGCAAAAGGAGCGACCCAAAACAGTAGGGTATACCAATACTTGTGACCACACTCGAGTCAACCCCAATCAGGCGTGGATAAAATAAAACCCAAACTGATCAATGCTGGCATCCCAAAACTCCACAAAATAAATAAATAACACCTAGAGATACACAATTACAAATCCAAACCACGGCCCAAAAAACCTCCTGTCAGCCGAGATAACAACCCCAGACCCCACACCAAAGATAGTACTCGCGAACGTAACAATAAAACAACCCCACAAAAAGGATAGGTAGTTAGACCCGTGAGCGAGAGGGTCAGAATACCAGACAACCCACCAACCAGGGAACAAACCCTACCTCATATGAAGAGTTGACAGGTAAAGGAATAATAAAAAATAATACCAGGAGACAAAAAACACAGCTTCAATGATCCCCAATCAAGTGCACATGACCCAAAGGCGCCTATAATATAAATCAACTAAAATCACGCAAGTACCAAGAACCCAATACTTATAGCTTGAAGGAAGCAACCATGATAGATAACCTACCCCAGAAACCGCAAACAGAACCAGAAAAAATGAAAGAACGTTCCCACTTTTTAATGGTTGGTACTAACCCTCGAAAGAGGGTGAACTCCATATAGGTTTGTGGCTATCCGACCCATAAAAAACCCCACCAAGGATAGACCACAGAACCCCCGACTAGAAAAATTAAAAAAACAGTCGGAAAGTGATACAGAGGTACTTGGAGTCAGGTAAACCTGACTGCAGAGCCATGGGTAGAAAAGATACGAGCCCGTCGTCCGGTAGCAACAGCAGCAACCGTTCACCCGAGAGCACCGAAAAGGAAGCGCCTCGATCCAGCACACATTCCGTGCCTCTGATCGGTCAGCAAAGCAGACGTTCTGACAAGCTCCAGAAAACAACAAGGGTTACAATCAACAACCCTCCAATCAAACCAGCGCCAATCAAGGGTTCTGAAGAAGGTCCTTAACAAAATATAGACCCTGACAAAAGGACCAATAGGACACCAACAGTCTTTGGGATACCCCACCACACAGGCGAAACCACCATTCGGTCCAAAGGACACATCATACAAGATACCCAGTGCCGTAAAAGCAATGTTCTGACGCTAGGGATCCACCGCTCCCCAGACCGGTCAATCCAGCAGAAGAACCTTCCCATCTGCAGTCACCGTGATACCCCACCACCCAAGCGAATCCACCATTTGGTCCAGAAATCACATGCCACAAGCGCAGGCAAAGAGGAAACCCGGTACCGAAAAAACCAGTTCCCGTCACAAGGTTTATGCCGCTCCCTGGACCGGTCAAACCTACAGAGCAGTCTTTCCGACAAGCCCCAGAGCTATCAATGGATAAAATAATAGCAGATCCTGTTAATCCCGAGCAAAGCCCTTACCGACACTATCATCTATGCACCAAGACCACCACTGCGAATCATGAGCCCCCAAGTCAACCCCTGTGCAATGAATCTTCTATAATCATACATACCCGACAATAAAACCAAATAGTGCACCAGCAAGACTACGGGAAAGGCTCCACCATGCGAAAGTTTCGCTAGCTGGTAAAAAAAAATGAAAAGATGTTTGAAACCTAGCGTAGCCACCAACCAGTCCAAATACCCAACACTCCGTAAATGCCACAGGTACATGAGCCATGGAAGCTCGATGAAATGTTGTAATGTCGGGAAAAAATGAAATATATGATAGATGCTGAAGGCTGAGCTTAACCAGCATGTACGTTCATGCTGGTTAAGCCAGCTGGCTAGGATGGGTCCCCTTCAGGTCAAAGAGTTCATAGACAAAGTCACTCTGAGATGCCGGATTTTTTTGAAACTTCCGGCTGTGCTATAGCCCATCCCTCCAGCTGCTATCGCTGTCCTCTGCCCCATCGTCTGGCCTGATACCAACATCAAATCATGTCTACAGAGCAGCGTTGTCAACATTAAGACTGGACTGCAATCGTTGTGCTGTTACCTCCGTAGACCCCAGACTCCGTTAACGGCCTGTTCACCGTCTTCTCCGTTATCGTCTCGGATGGCTTAAAGAGTTGGACGCCCTTCTCCAACAGGCATCTAAAATGGTGCAAACTTGCACAATACCGGCGTGTAACATTATTTCTCGCTATCATACTAGTTTGAGGACCGCTGGTTTGATTTTAAAGATCAACCAACATATAAATTTGTCTCCTTTGGTTGAGTTGGCCCAAATTCCACAGCTACTAGAGGGTCAAACTCAAAAGCTCCAAGGAGAATTTGGGCTGATTAAGGACAAGATAGAAGCCGTGGCTTCTTCAACAAGCAGTTCCCAAGGCGCTAGCGCTCGAAATGGTTCTGCAAAGATGAAATTGATCGATGAGCCTCTTATAGTGGGACAGCATAAAGCATTTTCAATTCTCGAAGAGTTGGTGATAGATGTAGCAAAGGCGAAGAACCTTGGCGTTCTTGGCAAGGGTGGGTCTGGAAAAACTCTGCTTTTCAAGACGCTCTTCAATAGCCAAAAGGTACGCAGTAAATTTAGTGACGAATTATTACTTTGGCTTACTGTTTCGCAAAGTCCTTCTTTTACAAGTCTCAGGAATGCACTTTGTACACAAATAGCCGCACAAAAAAATGTAAATTTGGGCGAAAATATGAACGAAGAAGATGTAAAGTTATGGTTGAATCAGACACTACAGGAGAGTAGCGGGTTTTTGTTGTTCTTAGATGATGTATGGGGATGTAATGCTGCAGAATTGTTAGAGGGATTAGGCATAATGTGTCCTGTAAGTAATCATTCGAACTCCAAAGTTATTGTCTGTTCCAGGGACCGCATAGCACTCTTAAAAATGGGGGT